>JACXGJ010001430.1:0-60851 GCA_016801105.1 Esox niger | reverse complement strand
CTTCCAGCCTACTCAACCTACTCAGCCTTCCAGCCTACTCAGCCTTCCAGCCTACTCAACCTACTCAGCCTACTCAGCCTTCCAGCCTACTCAACCTACTTAGCCTACTCAGCCTTCCAGCCTACTCAACCTACTCAGGCTTCCAATCTTCCATTCTAGTCAGCCTTCCAGCCTTCCATGATAAATAAACAAATGTCCTAAGCAGTTAATGTGTCACCTTTCACAGTCACTAACTTCATTATGGGGAAAAATAATAATCTTGGAGCTCACTTATTCTCTGGTGAAGCTCAAAAAAGCCACAGCCAACTCCTGAGTCAATCATTTGATTTTGTTGCTGTCTTTTGCAAGGTAATGTCCTGAAGGGAAAACAACATAATTATTCATTCTGACAAACAAACACAAAAAAATATATAAGTGATCAGTACATAGAAAGGAAAAATGAATGATCTGTAATTACAGTACATAATATGTGTAAATTGTATTTTGTGCTGCAGTTCTTCCCCCGGATGCAATTGCCATGAACTCACAGCGAGAGCTGTCTTTGCTTCTGTGTCAACAGCCAGAAGGGCGCTTATATTTCTGCATGTGATATTTCACATTAAACAGTTGAAAAGGATGCCGTCTGTATCAGCTTCCACTCCACAGGGGAAATGTATGTGTCACAAATTGCATCACATTTCCGACAGGGCTCTGGACAAAAGTAGTTCAATATGGCACATAGCTGAATATGGCACCATTTGGGACACGGGACCAGGTAATGCCTGACTGACACTGATGACAGCTCAGACTATTTTGTCCGCCTGTAGGCGAAATGTTACCTTTAAGGTCTGATGCTACTAAGTTCATTTTTTGTTGGGGAAAAACAGCAATTTAATTTAAGATTTAGTTGTTACATATCCTGAATTTCTAAGTCCAAAATATTAACACCACATTGACGCAGCATCTGCGGATTGGCCCTTTTGAATGGAACATTCTAGGGAAGAGGTCACCTGCAGTTTTGTTCTCGTGTTTGAAAACAATACGTTTTCATAATGCCTCAGGCGTCCGTGTTGGTGTCTGATGTGCGATGACAGGCACTGGTTAATCACGTCATCATCTATCACTGCTGACTAGAGCAAAGGCAAACTCTGCCTCACCTACTCCAGTCCGAATGATTCCTTTTATGAATACGAACAAGCTGACCCTGAGGGCTATGATCATTGTTAGGTTATAACACCACACATTCCCATTGTCACCGTGCATCTGTTCCTGGCATCATTGTTGTCTACCACCAGCGGAGCTAAAGGTCTTAGGCAAGGTGATTCCACGGCTGTTTGCCTACCTCAGCAAATCCGCTAACCAATGGAACTCTGTTGCATACTAACCTCCTGTTGCTTTCCACTTCCCTGCGGCAGATTGTGTGGCGGAAGGACCTCAGCAGAGCATGTCGCTGAATCCTATGTAACCAAGCATTCCTCAAGGAAATCATACTCAAACAAATCTAACTTTACACACCTAAACAAAGGAACAAATGGCACCTCATCTTTTCTCAAAAATTGCACTGGTCCTTTAGGTCTTCGTCAACAAAGGCATTTGGTAATCCAAAGTCTTTCTCAAGCATGCACGCAAATTATTATTAAACTCATTATGCTAGCATGTACAAACCCATTAATGCTAATTACATAGATAATTGCAATCATCCAGGATATTTAATTCTTCAAACACCGTTATTCCTCAAACAGCATTAGGTATGCAAGGTGGACTCGCAAAGCACCTGACTCATTTCTTACTAGGACAATCAGTGTAGTTTTTCCATTAAGCAAGGGCTGATTTGTGGTTTGAGAGCCGTCTGCGTAATATGATTTTTTTTTGTATGCGTGTGTGTTTTGTAGAGAAAGAGTGTGTATGAAAGAGAGAGTATGTTGGTGTATATGAGAGTGACAGATGTTTTTTGTGTGAGAGAGTGTGTGAGAGAGAAAGAGAGAATTAAGGAGTTGTGATTAACAGTATCGCATTCTGTCAAACAAATGACATTTGAAAGAAAATAATTGAGCTGGTAATTACAAGGACTTTATCACTCTACATTACCTCAACACCCACTCCAACTGTACATCTGGATAGGCAATTGTGATGTCCATTAATAATAACGGGACCGTTTAACCCCATAAGGGAAACACAGTATATGCCAAATTGTTCATTACAAACCAAGTTACAAGCATCCTTTAGATATATTGTGTATTATAAGATGCGTGTTTCAAGTTATCAAGACTGATTGACTTAAAGCTGTGTTATATGAGACTGTAAAAAAATATATAATAATAGTCTGTCATTTTGTTATTGCGTTGGAAACCCATTTTGAATACCAATAAGGCACCTTATGAGTTTGTGCTGTACAATACAGTTCGGGGCTCCACACAGTGTTGTGTTTAAGAACCACCTATGGTATTTCGGCCATACACCCCACCCACCGTTGTCATGTTTCTTTCTACATTACACTCACTGGATGTTTTTCATTTCTTCAGCACTCTCTCAACATTCATATTTAAGCCCCGGACCAATCTCATGAGTGATTGATACTTTTGGAGAAGGAATGCATTATGGTTTCATGATTATATTTATGGAATTTTAAACTTGAAAACCAGACAGGCGTATCCCATTTTTGCCGCTACGCAAACAGGCAGGGAATTAGGTGAAAGGTTGTGGTAATGACCGTTACAGTTGCCTGCGTTTTAACAGTCACAGTTCCAATACAGCAGTGTGTGTAGCTAGCCCACCAGTTTCCAGAACCTTAATGCACATGTTGGTAACTAAAGACATGAAATTACTCTAGTTATTTTCGACCAGCCCAAATTGATTTTGTTCTTTTTTATTTTTATCTGACGCACAGGAAGGGTATAACCTCGCGAGGCCATAAAGGGTGACAAGAACTGTCATGGTCACCAGCTACAAAGGAGAAAGCATTGGGAAAGATATGCAAGTGTGAAGCAATGAAAAGGGCTGTGTTTGTTGGAGTGAACACAAAGCTCGGCTGATACTGTCAGGGAGGTCAGCCTGGTGGAGGTGGAGGAGGTTTGGCTCTCATTATAAACTAGTAGGTCATATTTGACATGACGATTGTCAGAGCCTCTGTTACCAGGGAAATTATTAGCAAAAACATGTCAATTCAGGGAAAGGCACAGCCGTTATGAGGGTTCAAATGAAAAAATGAAAATCCGTATTTTTTATGCAGATTAATTATGCAGAAGTATGCATGGTAGGTAGAAACCTAAACCCGTGGTGCATCCAAAACGAGTCCCGGTCACCCTTTCAACTCTGGGCTAACTGATGTACTACAGGAATAAGATGAGTTGCCATTTAAAACAATTGGCTTCGGTTGGAATTCTACCTTCTCTGCTCTGTTAGTTTGCCGTAGTATTTGCCTGAGTCTTCCATTATACTTTTCAACAGCAAATAGTGTCACTTGTAATGAATAGGGTCCTTAAAAACAGACACTGCATCTGAGATAAAGAGGTAGAGGGTCATTCATATATATTCTATGCTAATTACATTTGATGCATTCAGCAAGGTTGCTCGTCACAGTATCCCTGTGCTGCATACACATTTATCAGCACTTCAGGGACCCACATAGTTCCTCTCCTGTACTCCATCTAGCCTTGTCCATTCCTGTTTCCTCTTTTCTTTTTGTCAGTGTTTGACCCGTTGTAACTGAAAGTAATTGCAGGCAGAAAACAACATCTAATGATTACTTTATCTAGGAGTCTGAGAACAGAAAAGTCACAGGCAGGTACTTTCAACAAAGGAGAAGGTCTTCTTTTTTTTCCAACCCACATTTTCCGACAACAAAGAATATTATTGACTGGGCTGAGATTAGAAAACCCAAACAAATAACACAGGGAGAAAAGGACAGAGTGCACAAAGAAAGACAGGATCCCCCTGAAGACCCTGCGTCAAACACTTGTTTCACTTTTTTTCTGTGTTGATTAATACATGATGCTAGATTGAAAAGACCGCTTTTTTTCTCCAAACAAACACGCCCTTGGACAATGTGTAGATGTAATTGAATGGAAATTCAGTAGTCTATAATCCAGCGATGCGGTTCCACGGTCTTATCCTTTCACTTTCTCAGTATGACCCCATGAATGTTCCAAAAGCACAGCTCTGTGGCTATGACTTCTAGCAACAAAAAAAACAAAAAAACATTACGGGCCAATTATAATTTTTTGTGCTGGCACTTGATTCGCTTTTGCTTCCTCTGGAACGTGAGGGTTATGCAACTGATTGCATGCCTGTCATTATATGAGATGGCTCTGGTTTGTCTATATGTCTTTCTATCTGTCTACGTGTGTGTGTGTGTGTGTATGTGTCCGTGTGTCTGTCTGTGTTACAAATGGACGAACAGACGGAGAAAGCCTGATCTGAGGGTCAGGATCAACACAATCAGTGGTTCCCCTACACACGGACCGTCTCCTGAATGGCGCCGTGTTCCCTACAATGGGAAGTCTAGCCCGGTACTTTATGGGGAATCCCATAGGACTCCAGATGAAATGAGGGCACTTTGTAGGGTATAATTTGGAATGGGCAATTTGGATGCAGACACAGCGTGTGTTGAAGAGACCGGAGCTGAAACCACCAGAACAATCAGCAATCAGCGCTGATCATCATAATGACGTTGATGTAGAGCGCGAGACTAGTGGAGGATTTCATCTCAGTCACACATTTTGATCCCGGGCCAAAAACAGAGATTATTTTGTGTAGGTGTATAGCTATTTGCCGACTGTCTACAGAGAAGTAATACATAAATGCATATTTAATGGAGGTACTAAACCTGTTCCTCCCTTGAAATTCAGTACAGCAACAAAAAAAAAGCAGAAATTTCCATATTTCTTAGATTTAGGCGACTGAAGATTGATATAAAATGGAAGGCGTGTTCAACTTTACCAGTAAGTAGATAAAAGAAAAGCATAGTGGCTTTCCAGTTGGGCCGGTCTGTGACACCTTCCCCCGTCAGAGGAATAAGGCGCCCGCACACCGAGTCACTCACAACAGGGAACAGGATTTCCAGAAAACACGTGAGATGCATGCGGTTCTGTACAAAGCCAGATATACGGTACAAGCATGTGGTGTGGGATGAAACGTTGAATAGCACTGCTAGGAATGGTACACCCCGCCGGACTGCATAACAAATGACAACAACTATGAAACTCTAATAACGGGGACAACATTAAGCCCTAGAAACACATGTTACGCCTCCCCCTGTCCACGCACCTCATCGGTCTTGTCAATTTGAAAAGAGACTGAGGTATCTGTGACATGAGGAGACAGGACAGTCGGCTATCCCGCCCCCTGAAAACCACCTGACCATAGAAACCTATAAGTAGCCTTGTCCCAGAGGTCACTGTGAGCTTAGGGAGCCTGTTTATGATCCCCCAGTCTGTCTGGATGGATATGAAAGATTTGATGAGACAGTAATAGTACACCTGGCTGTGGCTATTCACCACTGAATAAGATTCAACCTATCAATTTGTTTCCTATTGAGAAACAGGTAGATAGTGCACTGGCTGTATGTTGGTCCTACAGAAGGTAAATCCTCCAGCGCGTCCAACTGAACCAGCAATACGGTTTGAAAGATGGTACCTAAAACACTGAGATAGTACGGTTAGTGTATGACTTCAATTGCATGGTCAGCGTATGACTGAAATCAGGGGAAATATCAATCTCTAACAAAGGACACACAAGATGTGACTGGAAACATTGCACGTACAGTAACGAGCAATCCTCACACTGACCTATCGGCCCCAATTATTATGGAAAACAAGAATGAATCAAATGAACATTGAAGGGCTTCTCTGCTCAGGGATCAATCTGGGCTTTCCATGGAGGATGGACGGTGGGAGGAAATAAACAATGTCACGCCGCATATGCCATATATCCTGCAGTCATTAATGATTAGCTCCTTTTTCCCTTAGCCATACATTATTGTTATTGCTTCGGCGGTCCGGTACATAGTAAATGGATACAATGGCATGAACAGAGTCCATCCTTCAACTGCTAACTGGCAGGCAGAAAGCAAGTTGCCAACGCCGGTGTCATCATCTCAGTACTTGAGTGATCGAAGACTCCGTATAATCTTTTAGACCACATAGTCAGGGATGGTGTGATAAGCAACCGTCCACTGACGCTTTATTCCTTTGCCTCCTAAAGTAAATCCATCAACGGTAACACGCCTTCCAATTTACCCCGACTTAAATTCCCGACCCAGAAACAATGACCTACGGTAAAATATCAATGACTTGCGGCCAACATATTGGCTAGCGATACGCGCTACTTAAATGTATAATCCATAAGGTGTGACCACACACACCTCTAAAACGGGATACTGAGTAGAACATTTTGACTGCCTGTTAGATGTTAGACTACTGCTGTGTTAAATGTACAATGGATCACTAGCCTGCGTGACTTCATAGGTGGAGTTGGGTGCTTGCAGGGCCAGGGTTGATGGTTCAAATCCCTCGAGGAACATTAAGAACAAGGATGAAAACCTATATATGCACTCCGTTCGGCAAGTAGCTCTGGATTGCTGTGTCTGCTCAGTTGGTAAAACATGGCGCATGCAACGCTAAGGTTGTGGGTTGAAATCCCAGGGGGGACCAGCAAGAGGAAACATTAAAATGTGTATGCACTCAATAAGTCGCTGTCGATAAGAGCGTCTGCTAAATGACTAAAAATGTATGAAAAAGACTTTGCGGCAAACGTTGCATGGTAACAAGGCTAATATGAGGGGTGGGCTACTCCATCTCCCCACACAAATGTTCACTTTAAAGGTTTTCCTTTTGAGTCGGTACAGTGTCTCCTCAGGGGACAAGTATTACATTTTCACTAAAACCGCCTTTGAATAATGAATTATGTCCTATTTATACCAGTGATAGGTCCACTGACTGCCTGCACAGGTTGTCCTGAAAAGGGTAAAGCTTTCAGAGAAAGATTTCACTGCTAACCATAGATAATTTATCTATATCAGTGTGTCGGTACAGGAGAAACCTGTAGTGTATCACAGAAAAAACATGAAAGCACACTAACTTGCTTAGATTCAATAAACCAGAGCAATGTCTAGTATTTTTATGTTGACTTCACTGTCATTTCTACAACCATGCAGAGTAACATTTGGTTTATACATGTTAATGTCAAACATTTTGAACATGCACACACCTACCTGTCAGATCTTTTAAGGAAAATTACAAACATTTCAAAGCATGCTCTTTGATTTGACAGTAACTCTCAAATGTCACTCAAGTAGGTATGTATTTGTTCAAGTCAACATTTTTGACATAAACATGTATATCCCAAGTGCTACTACCGTATGTGTGGAAGGTTTGAGTTAATGTTTCTGTCTCTGTCGGTAAGTTGTTGTTTTGACGAGCAGTCTGTGCATTTTCTTTGTGAACACACAGACTTGTAAGGATAACAAAAAAACAGAAACAAAAATGTGATTTCTCCAGAGAAATCAGTTGCAATTCTGCTGCTATCCTTCTTTTTTGGCTGGAGTTTATTTCCCCCCACAGTGAAGAAAGACTAACACAAAAACAAAAGCGGGTATGGTAACATCTATCCACTTATACACTGTCCATTGTTCCCAATTTACTGATATGTTGGGAATAGACTCATGCTACAATCACACATCAAAGAGAAAATGCACATATACAGCACTTTTGTGTAAATTTGGTGGGTGGGGAGGCTATTTCTAAATTAGAACAAGTTGTACCTAACAGGAACACTTCTATTGCAATAAGCTATTCTCTCTAAAGACATGTTGACAGGAATCAGTGAAAGAAGCAGGAGATTGATGTGCACATCGTTAGCACCTCTTTATCTTTGCTCTGAACATCATTATCACCTTGTAACAGTGTTACAATGCTCAGATGTTTGGTGGAATAATGTAAGTATATATTTTCACTTTTTTACACAAATATACCTTTACAAACAGCTCACAAAAGTGTGAGCAAGGTCCCATGAAGACCTATTCAAATGATTACCTAGTGGTTGAAATAAACTACAGTGGCAACTACAAAAAAATGTAAACGTTGATGAAATCCCACCCACGCTGATAAAGAGAATACTCTAGTGAGAATAGAACATTACAACATACAGTAGCACAGTGGAGGAGCCAATCAAAATGGACAATCTACTACATGGCTCCAGAGACTGAATAAAAACCATTGACCTCAATGCTTTTCTTGGTTGAGCCCAAGGCGCTAACTATCAAACAGGTCATTCTTGAATTGTGGTGGCATTTGGGCATGGCATTTTTGTATTTTACTTTTAGATTATTTCCAATATTTCAGTATAGCAACTAATGCAGTAGATGATCGACTTGAACTAATTATTTATATTAGGACAACATTGTGCAACCAGAAGGATTGATGACACCAAAGTCAGAAACACCAATGAGAAATGGTTGGTGAATTAATATTTAATGAAATGGAGGCAACATGCTCAGAGGTAAGGTCATAAAATCTTTAAAAGAATTGACTAAAATTATATTATTAATCATTTTGCTCGCGATGTTACATATTTTCATATAAATTGACTAACACCGTGACAATTTACATTTAGACATGCCAGATTATATATGAAACCCTCAAATGTATAACATTTTAAAGGGGTATAATTAGCTAATCCTTTTATCTAGCCTAGGAAGACCATGTTCTGAAATACAATTTAAATGTGGATATGAAACTGTAAATATGCACACTAACGTTAAAAAGTTTGGGGTCACTTTGAAATTATATATTTTTTCCATAAACTATAAAACAAATGAATAGAGTTTCAATAAGAAATATAGCAAAAATAAATAGTACATATAATCATTGACAAGGTTTAATGGTTTCAAACTTTTGCTTTCGTCAAATAATCCTACATTTGCAGGAATAACAAACTTGCAGACCTTTGGTAATCTAGTGGTTGAGGTAATCTGAAGAGATTTCACCCCATGCTTCCTGAAGCACCTTCCAAAAGTTGTATTGGCACTTCTTAGGTACCATACGGTCAAATTGCTCAACAACAGCTCAATAGAGTTGAGATCCTGTGAATGTGCTGGACACTCTATAATAGACAGAGTACCAGTTGACTGCTTCTTCCCTAAATAGATCTTGCATAGTTTGAAGCTGTGCTTTGGGTCACTGTCCTGTAGCAGGAAGAAATTGGCTCTAATCAAACGATATCCACAGGTTATGGCATGGTGTTGCAAAATAGAGTGATTGCCGTCCTTCTTAAAGATCTCCTTTACCCTGTAAATTTCTACCACTTCAACACCACCAAAGCACTCCCAAACCATCACATTGCCTCCACCATGCTTGACAGATCGTTTCAACCACTCCTCCAGCAACTTTTCATTTGGTTTGTCTCATGAATGTTCTTCTTTGTGATCTGAACCCCTCCGACTTGGATTTGTCAGTCCATAACACTATTTCCAAGCTTCCTCTGTTCAGTGTCTTTGTTCTTTTGTCCATATTAATCTATTCATTGTATTGCCCAGTCTGTTATATGGCTCTTTTTTGCAACTTCTAGAAGGCCAGCATTCTGTAGTCGCTGCTTCACTGTTGACTTTGAGACTCTAGTTTTGTGGGTACTATTTAATGAAGCTGCCAACTGTTTCTCCAACTAGACACTAATGTAGTTGTCCTCATGCTCAGTTGTGTACCAATGCCTCCCATTCCACTTTTTATTCTGCTTGGAGACAGTCTGCGCTGTTCTTTGAAGGGAGTAGTATAGACTGTGGTAAATGTCTTGCATTAAGTAGCCTTCATTTCTCAGAACAAGAATAGACTGACACGTTTCAGAAGAAAGTTTTTGTTTCTGTTTTCAGCTGGGCTAATGTCATTGCAAAAGGGTTTCCTAATGATCAATTAGCCTTTAAAATTAAAAACTTGGATTAGCAATCACAATGTGTCATTGGAACACAGGACTGATGGTTGCTGATAATGGGTCTCTGTACACCCATGTAAATATTCCATAAAAAATCTGCCGTTTCCAGCTAAAGTAGTCATTCAATTGAATGCATTAATTTCACATACTAAAATGGCTTAACAAAACTACAATCTTTCACTAAATATATGAGATTAAATAGAGGTATTCAGATGGTCAGCGACAAATACAATTAATGTTTGAAGAGAGCTTGAAGAATATGAATATGAATATCTAATCAATCTCTTCTAACATATTTTCACTGTACATTTTTCAAATCAACATTTTAGTCCATTACTAAGTTGGATACAGTATCCCCAGATCTGAAAGTCAGTACTCCTCATTATGTTGCATTAATGTCTCCCTGTTAAAATTTGCTGAATGATAGTTTGTGAGGTGATTCATTAGTTTAGTAATGTTATACAATACTATTACATTTGGATCTGTTAGGCTTTAGTACAATCCATTATGTGATTTGTAGCCATTTCTTTCAGTTTACTACTGCAGAGAATGTGTTCTGAAATCTCTGGATGTCTTGGTCTCAAGATGGCCCAAAAATACAAAATACATTTATTCATGATACAGAACTCAAATAAATAGACAGGTATAGCTCAAAATTTAATCCCTAGATGTCACATTTCCTACAATGCATACAGCTAGATTCTTTGCAGTTTATTCTTTACCCACCCTGCCTCCTACAACGACCCCCCCCCCCTCGCCCACACAGACACGAATGGTCTGTCACATTTTATGGCTGACATACAATATATCGCAGAACAGCCATAATGTTATGTCAGCATCTTATAGCAGAGCTTGAGGACGGCATAGAAATACAAAATTCACCAAAAAAATCTTTAGGAGCAACTGGACCCTGCTGTGTAGGGTTATACTGGTGATGTGTGTGTGTGTGTGTGTGTGTGTGTGTGTGAGAGGGAGGGAAATATGTTTTTTTGTAGTGTTTTGTTGCATCGTTACAGGGAAATGTAAGCTTCAGAGACACCATGGCTCATCCAGGACTGTATTAGAGCCTTGTGTTTGGGCCTGTAATCTATTTCAGGCGAGCACTGGATGAATCACTTTAAAAAAGACGCCGACTCCATCTCTATGATAATGTCTTATTCATTAAGGAAAGACAGACACCTAATACTAATACATCCCATTTCCCTATTATTAACAGCAAGGTGGGAAGAAAAAGAGAGAGACAAAGCCCAGGGTTGGGTGTAAGATTTGATCGCGTGGGTGACTTTCATTAAGGTGGGGGTGAATGTGGTATTCATATGGCTAACACAGAGGTTTCTGCTAGCACATAAAGGTGAGGTAAAGACCACAACAGGTGTAGTACATCTCACATTGCACCCAATTGCCTTTCCAGTGCATTACTTTTGAAAGCACTTCATTAATAAATGGGGGCCATTTTGGATGTCCTCCGTACTCTAATCCAGAACCTCCCGCACACCACCCTTATATTGTTAATTAGCAGAACCCAATCAGGTTGGACATTTTCCATTTCAATTAGGTTTTTTCCTTCCGTGACCTTCAGCTGCAACACATGAAAGCTCCTTATAGAAATATGTCAGTCACGTGAAGTTACACAAGTATTATTTTAGATAGAATTCAAACGTGATTTGAAACCAACTCTGCATTTTATCTTTATTCCAGTTCTGCTCACCTCTCCTCAACTGCCATATAAAGCCTACTGCAACGAGGTAAACATCATTACATATTACTACCCCTTACAGACCAAAAACCTTAGCTTTATCCTGGCTATCTGGAACCTCCTGAATGCTAAATGTATCATCAGCATGTCGTTAATCAATCTCACCAGTATTGGTTGCACATTTTTATGTTCCGTAATGATGTCATGCGTGCCAAAACCACTTTAATGCAGGTTCCTTGAATGACTAATAAGGAGTGTTTTTTTTTTTAAAGAAAATCTCCTTTGCCGCCTGAGTTCATCATAGGCTTGGATTATGGGAAAATGGTGATGTCATTCAGCTGGTTTAAAATCCTTAATAAAATAGGGATGAAGCTGCATCCGTTCAGTCGCTGCTTCCCAAAAGGTCCCCTATGTCTAGTATACCCAGTTGAGCCCTGGCCAAATATACCCGCTTTGGACAAAAGTAGTTCACTACATAGGGAATAGTGCTGTTTGGAACCCAGACCAGCTCATGTCGGCTATATAAAGGGAAAACAATTAAGTCATAATTGCCGTGCTATGCAATCAAAAGCAGCCACAGACCGAAAGACGAGCCGAGGCTACGAGGTGCCAATCAGCCGACTGTTTATTCCACATGCCGCTGTGTTTCATTTGGAGAATCAGACGACATGCATCAGTAAATCACCAGTCAATAGCTCACAGCTTGGTAATTGTAGATCTATGACCCCCCCACTCCAAAATATTACCCATCCCACCTAGAGCCTGCCTCAAACCTAAATGTATGGAAAGGTAATAAAGGTCAGGCAATGGTAAGAAAATGTAAGTTATGTGGGGTTTTTGGAAAAATGATTACAGGGATGGGTTAAACCTATGGAGTCAATGGTACTGGCCCAAGTAGTTCAATGTAACAAAGCCACATTTGAGTCATTATCATAGTAATTACTGGTGAGTTTCTAAAATTTTATTACAAATAGATGAATTACATTGAGGAAGATATTTTTTTTATAACATGAGTAACATATAGTGAGTAATAGTCAGCAAGTGTAATAGCTCATTCAACGGTGTAATAAGTCCTCAAAAACAATGCCATGTATGTAACTGCCATCTTATTACAAACGTTAATATTGTGTTAATTAACTGCCAACTTTATATATTATTATAATACAGTTTAATAGTTCCAGGTATTTAATGTGATCTTTCTGTTCCTGTCCAATTATGAAGAATAATTTTTTTATCTAATAAAACAACATTAAAATCAGAATATCACCTACAATGTGGTCTTTCATGTCTAATTTATATAATGTATAATCTAAATATGTGAAACCAGTGTAAATGTTTATTTCAGGAAGTACCTATCAGTTTTCTATCACACTTGTATCATGTCTTGAAACAAGATAAAGATGGCCTGTTTACGACCGTATAGATGGAATCAGATCACTCACTGAAAACAGAATGAAAACAGATGTTTTTTCATTGGACACACATTCCTGTGAATTCGTGTGAGCCACAACAGAAGGACGGAATGTTGCACAAAAAACCTAAGTATATTATCAGTCGCTGTGTGCATTTTACCTTGCTTTAGAAATGAAAGTGACCTCATATTGCATGGAATTGCCTGACATTGTCTGAGTTCCAGTTCTCTGTGAGCTGAATGGGGGATGTCAATGATTTTAATTACCTAAGAGAGAATGGATGCCACTGAACAGAATTTTCTGTTCTGGACAGTCTATGCTGGGAGATAAAGAGAACAGCTGAAAATGGTCTATAAAAAGTAACAATAGTTAAAGAGTGCTCAAGTTGAGATTCAACATAATTTCATAGACCAATCCGTCAACAACAGATTCCTTGTTATCGTTCCATTGATTGATCATCTCCCACTCTCGATATATGCTAGATGTTATTTACCTCACTGACTCTGAAGTGAATAAACAGTATGTATGCAGAATAAGCGAAGGTTGGGTAATGGCCATCCATCTCCTTGGCAAGCTGCAAACTAATTTACTAATTTGCTTGCGGGTGAATCGGGTCATTTTTATTCATGATCCATTAGTTAAATATATTCAGACATCAAACCCCTACGTTAAGACAATGATGGGGAATTAGACATCAGACAAACATCCTGCGCTAACACCAATTTGTTGGTTTAAAGAAGAAGGAAATGCTTGTGAGAAGTTACAAAACAGCAGCTGTATAACATTCAGAATATGCTGGCTACTCAAAACTTTAGGGAGTGTGTGCTCAGGGTTTGTCTGCCTGCATGGGATTCATTTATTTCACTCCTACTGGACTGCGACAGTTTTCATACAGGCCATTTAATGCAAAGTGCAAGCTGGAACAATTACCATTTAAAGTGGCTCCTCGCCCTAACCAGGGCCCCTTCTTGCCATTTGAGAAGAAAAATGTTATTCATTGTCATTATCAAACATATTGTTTGAGAAGAGAGCATTTAAAAAAAAAACATTTTCAAGAAAAGAATTGTTTGAGGCATTATTGAAGAGCTTGAATAGAATAGACAGTGATTGAGCGTCGGAAAAGCAACTGGCTTAGAATGTGAGGTGAAGCACGGGACAAATCATTAACATAGCCAAGATAGAGCTGTCAGCCATATTGAATAGTTAATTGATATTGAGAGGAAAATCATAAAAAGATCAAATGACTAATAAAATCACCTCTCCTCTTTTAGTACTTGTTTCACAATACGAACAACGAACGGTGCTGAAGTCAGGTAGGTAATATCCTAACCTGGCTGTTTGCCTCACAAAAAGGGGGATACATTTATCTCAAGGAGAAAGGCATTTTCTTTTTCCTTGAGTTGACGAACGCAACTTCTTTTGAGGTGTGCAGTGATGTCTGCACCCCTCTGATAAGTGTCTTATTCCAAGTAAATAGTAATTGGCAAATGTAGACGGCTGTATACACATTCACTCCATATTGTTAATTATTTTTTTCTCTCTCCACAGCCTACCTTTGAAGTCTTTTTAGGTTTTTAATGGAATAAAATAACAAATAATAAATAACAGGGATGCTGCCTGTCGGTTGTCCTTTTCCACGAAGAGTAGAGTGAATCAGGCTTTCATGCGCATCAATTATTGTAATTAGAGCAAATAAATTAAGTCCACTAGCAAAAAATATTGACGCCAAATAACATCCTGGCTAAGAACAAAGGCAAGCAATAACAACAGTATTTCATTAATAACGTAAATGAATAGTCAAAATAACACATACGAGGGAATGGATTGTGCGGGCTAAGTGGCCTGTGTGTGTGTGTTGAAATGTTTGCCTGGTTGTAGTAAATCCTTTCAATGTGGTAAATGTCAAACACATGGGCATATTGTCAATGTGTCCAGAACTTACTGACATAACGTTTATTACATATCTTACTGGATGTTATGAACGCTATTATTCTCTAGTTCCCCAGTCCCCTTATTTCCCCATGCCATTTGGGATGCAGCCAGAGGTTGTGGTCATTCTGCTGTGGTTTGGGACTGATTGCTGTACATCTGCCCATCAACCCTAACTTCATCCTTGCTGTGCTGGATTCTCAATTTGATCAGTGAAGATGAGTTCCTCTGGGTGAGCAGTCATTGACCAATGGGAAAGTTCAAACAATAACATATGTTTTTTGTTGGTGTAAATCTAAATTAATTAAACTAAAGTTAGTTTGTTACCTTGCATGATGCGAGAGAGAGACATAGAACGGGGGATAGAGAGTAGGAGCGAGAGAGAGAGAGGGCAAGAGAGAGTAAAAGCGAAAGAGAGAGGGAGAGAGAGAGCAAGAGAGAGAGAGAGAGAGAGAGAGAGAGAGAGTGAGAATAATGTCAACCACTCTAATTAGGGTCAATAACTTAATATACTTCCTGGTTAGAAAACGCTAGGGTAATTTATTTTGACCTTTGAACTAACCAACCCATTAACACTTGGAGTGAAAACATAAAATCTTTCCCAAATAGCACCCTATTCCATATTTAGTACACAGCCATTAAGCTCTGGTCAAAAGTAATGCAGTGATAAGGTATTAGTGTGCCATTTGGGATGGACACATTAACACACATGGAAGACACTACAGAGATTCACATCCGTCTACACGAAGCAAACAGGGTCAGCAGATAAAGACATGGTCCATTGCCGCTGTTAGTAGCAGACTGATTATCTCAATATTTAGTGTTTTTATTCACCCCCTTAATTGCTTGCAAGGCAAGGCATTTTAAAAGCTATTACGAAGCTGAGCCAAACTATATGTCTAACTTAACTGGTTCAAAGCTTGGATTACTCTTTCCTTTCCAATCCTCTGAAGATAATAGTGAGAGATTGTACTAGATCAATAGAAAATAACCTGTCTAGTGCTATATTATCACATACAATTCGTGAAGTGGTAGTGTTGCCTTTAGTTGGTTTACAATCATGTAATGTTGTGTTCTACTTCACCAATGATTTTATGTTTTCCTGCATCCATTTCTGAACCTATATTACGATATTAATAACAAAATATTAACATTAAATATCATATTTGTTTAATGTAATATATAATCGAACACTATAAATAACATTATTTTTCTCCATAGCCCAAAACTAGGTGGATGAAAGTAATGTCCAAAAAGATCCCTCTACCCATGTATCAGCCAGTAGAGGGCATATTAGGGCACAATATCTCCCCTCTAAAGGGATTTCTCCATCAGTATCTTGCTGAATTGAAAAGTTTCTCGAGGCTTCATTAAAGTTGCCGCGGAGCCTCCAAGTGAACTCTTGTTCTACTGTAGAACTATGTGCACAGACTATACACATAGTTCTACAGTATGAAGAGCACAGACTATACACATAGTTCTACAGTATAAAGAGCACAGACTATACACATAGTTCTACAGTATACTTCAACATTAATGTAATCCAAATGGCACGGTATTTATATATATATATATATATATATATATATATATATATATATATACCCAGGTTTAATACACAGTACATATCAAATTTTATAATATATCATATATTTTTTGTTTACCACATCTTCATATTTAATTGTAATATTACAGATCGATTTTCTACTTTAGAGCTGTAGAAAATCCAGAGCTAATATTTAGTTACAAAGCCTTTGGCCAAGGCAACTGAAGCTATTAGTAAGCCTGCTGCACATTTCAACCAAGAACATTTCAGCAGCAAACCGCTCTAATTCTTCAATGTTTCATCTCTTCACGTTACAGAACTATTGTATCCTCAGATCCTGCCACAGTTGTGGATCTGATTCAGAACTGTGATCTTTTGCTGGCCACTCTACAGCCCAGCATCTTTTCTCAAACATGCTGTGATTTTTAATAAATCTTTTGGGTAATTTTCCAGCTGCAAGATCCACAGCCTTTAAAAGAGTTGCCTTCTATTCACACTGGGTTGAATATTGGACTCTGAAACATCTGATAAGGTGCATATCATATAATGCCTTGTACATTTTCAAGTACCCCAGCACTTGAAGCAACAAAGCAACTCCACAGTATGATGAAATATCCCCACCTTCAGTTGTTGGTAGGGGTTTCTTTTCATTTAACACATTATTTGGTCATCCGCAATCACACACTTATCTGTTTTGCCAAAGCTCTAATTTAGTTTCATTGACTCAAACAAAATGTTGCCCACAATGTAGTCTTGTTTAGGTGGGGTTTTGATGATTTAAATCAGGCTGTCTTGTGTCTCCTTCGGTAGTGGGATCTTTCTATGTTTACCAATGACCAAATTAAGTGTTTAAAGAAAAGAACACCATGCCTAGAATAAATTATGAGGCAGGTTCAGTAATGCTGTGCATTTGGTCTGGTATTGCGGGCCTTCAATGTGTGCTAGACATCATGAAATCAATTTATTTTCTAAGGGTTTTGGAGTGCAACATTAAACAGTGTCCAAAACTGGTTTTGTTGAAGCTGCTTCTTCTTTGTACAGGACAAGGACCCAAAATATATTAGAAAGCACCTTGGAATGGTTCAACGCTAAACACTGGACTGTTCTGGAAAGCCCAGTGAAAAATCTAGATTTTAATCTCGTCCAAAACGTATGTGAAGAGATGAAAATAACAGTTGGTGGAGAACACCTCTTGAACATTGAAGATTTGTGGGAGTTGATAGCTAAAGAGTGGGCTACATTGGTAATAGAATGGTACAACAAGAATTCAACAGAGTAGTTACCTGGCTTGCTACAGTAGCAACGATAACAGACAGTAACCTTCCATTGTGTGGGTAGGACTGCTTTAACATTCAAGTGACAACAAATTGAGTGTATTTGCATTAAAGGTGCACATTGAATTTTGCCATTTTAATATCATAAAATATGTCTACAGTAATAGTGGAATGATACTGTTACGCCAAATGCATTCACCCAAAACCGCTTTGGATGCAATAAAAAGTGCATCCTAAAGTTCAAACTGGTGTTGCTGCAATTCAGCGTACATATTTACACAAAAAATTATGATAATGAGACAAATAATATCTTCTTCAAAAAGTTACAACTTTAAAGTTGGGTTTACAAATATGTAATTGGTCCTGCAATGTTGAAAATCCAATTTCAGTTGAATGTGCTTGTGGTTGTTGTTGAAGAAATTGGGCTTCATTTACACAAGTGCTAGGGTGTCTATCTGACACTATCTATAAATGTAGTTCTGAAACTAGCTATATCAAACAAACCATACAATTTGCAATATTGAATTGAGCAAGACCAGCCTCACAGGACAATCTGAGGTGTTTCTTTATATAAAATAAATAAATAACTTTTATAAGATTGTGAAGGCATGAAGTCCATTTTAACAGTCTTATTCCTTTGTCAATCTAGCTTCAGACGGACTAAACAATTTGACAGAGTGGCCCACAGACAGAATCAGATTAAACCCTTCACAGTTCCACCAGCCACAATAAGAACTGACATGTTAAAGCCATTTCATAATTGCTAACAGACTTTGTTCTGGAGACTCTATATGTTTGCTGTACATCATTATAGAAAGACCTCTTAACTAATAATTTGGAGACTGCATTTTAAGATTTAAACATATGTTTGTAGAAAATTTACTAAGCCCAATACAGAAACGCTAACACATTTTACCAAACAATTACCTCTTACCAAAATAATGTTGCGACTGACTTTTTGGTTGTTGTCATCATATCTATGCAGTTTATTTTGAAGGTGTCTTCTGCATACTGCTTTCAATACCTATAGTATAATCACAGCAGTGCATTGTATTCTATTCATGGAGAGCACTGTGGTTCTGAGTATGTAGTGATTAACATGGGCATGGGGGCTAGATTATACACAGCAAGAGAGAGAAAGGAACAGTTGCTGCAATTTGATACGGCACCTTTTCTTTATATTTATTATAGAAAAGACTGCCTTGATGTACAACAATAAGCATTTGATAGTCCCTATTGTGGTAACAACCCTGTTTTGATTCCTAGCAAATGAAAATGGCCTGAAAATGGCAAACCACTTTGTTTCATGGACACAAAACGTTGCTCTTCTGTGCATACTGCATACAGCCATAGACATTTAAAGCCCATTCATTTGAGGTCCAAATAACTATAAAATCAAACAAATTAGTGATAGAACAACATGCTGATGTCAGTAGAGTAACCATCACTAACTTAGGCATTCTAATTATATATAGTCCATTCTATGTGATGCATGTATTCTCTGCACACACTCAATGCACACTTATGAGCATTGAAGAAAATTGGAAATCCGTATGGAAATTGGAGATGGGAACTCATATCTATAGTTTGAATAAGACACTAAGGTCGCAATTAGACCCATGTACAGTGCATGATGTATCTAGAATTGGTTTTGAATAATATAGTAATGTGAAAATGCACAATTGTGTACAGAGGACACAAGGTAAAGTAATTTTTCACAACAACAACCTCTCTCACCATGACAACTAATATAACACTGGCCACTCTCGCACAGACTGTATGAAGAATGAGTAATTTTATGAATTAGATTAATTTATGATTGCTGCTGGTGGTAGAGCTAGGCAACCTCACAACAAAACACAGGATTACAAATGGGAACGGTAATACATCTTGGACTAAAATCAGTTATTAAATAAAATCTTTGTATAATTGTAGATTGAGTTTTGTTCGATGGTAACCAACCAACGGCTTGCTTATGTTTGAATGCACTGTCCTTGGTTAGAATTCACCAGATGGAACCAAGGGACGGAGGTTATCAGGCATCACATCTCCCTCTGGACTGTAATTCAGTGTCGACAATGTGCCATGGACCCTAAAGGTTCGCCATCTGCCAGCATTCACTTCCTTCAAAGGTGAGAATTTCCAGACCCCTACCTGGAAGGGGGATTTTTCCACCCTTGTGTGTGTGTGTGTGTGTGTGTGTGTGTGTGGGGGGGGGGGGGGGGGGGGGGGGGGGGGGGGGGGGGGGGGGGGGGGGGGGGGGGGGGGGGGGGAGTAATAATCACATGAAAGTGGTAATTTTTTTAAAGAAAGCAAGCACCCATGTGTAAAAACAAAACATTTTGGTATTTAAGGGGGCATAGTGCAGGGTGGATTTCAGTCAATGGCTTCAAGCTGAATGAAGAACAATTGGCATGATTTTAAACTGTGAAAGTAAGTCAAATCAAACAGAAATGTTTTCTTTAGTATTTCACATTTGAAAAAAAGCTGTAAAAAAGCTGTTTTAAAGAATACAGGGCCCTGCTTAACAGAAATGCCCTGTATGAAAAAGGACATGTTGGATGTACAGTGTGTTTCTTTGAATATTGAACTCTAACCTTTAGAGGTTTTCAAACAGACACCTATGCATCATCTGGTTGATCTCCTTGAAACTCCAAAATCCTGTGTCTGAGACAGCAATTCTGTAGCAAAGTCATTCAGCAGGAACAAAGGTGAAAGGTCAGCTGTCTTCCCTCACCTGACTTTGATCTTGACGTTCCCAGTTCTCCCTGAGGCATTCATTCTGCTGATGAGTTAAAGCTACAGCTAAGACCTTGAGTCACTGTACTGTATGTGTCCCATGTGGAAGCCTCTCCCCAATACAGTGCACTACTTGACCAGAATCCTATAGGGGAAAACAGAATGTCATTTAGCACATTTCTTCCAATTGCATGATTTCCCCTGCAGCACTGCAGGTCAGTCTCAGAGCTTCTACCATGTAGGACAACAACCTCCTTACGAGGAGACATCAATCAAAATATATCCAACTTCCATAGAATGTCCACAATGCAACACGTGCTGCTTGGCGTAACCAACGAGACAGTGGCTATCAACATGATAATCCAAGTTCAAACAACACCAACAAAAAACAAGTATATTGTGATGCAAAAGAACGCTGTCAACTTTGACTCCACTTAAGCAAGCGTATCCCTCACTGACCGAATCCCAGAAAGCAGGCTTCACAGATTGACTTTGTGCTTTTGACCGAAGCATATTCCTTTTCAGTTGAGAAGTGCAGTACACTCTGGATGAACTATGGGTTAAGCAGTACATAATTCAGCAGTTGAACAGCTCAAGTAACCACAAATGTACTGCTTCTCTGGAAAAAAAGATACAAAACAGGCATCACACTGTGGTTTGTACAAATGGTCTATTATGCATGCATGGCTTGGTGTTTGTTGAGAAAAGCCGTGCCTGCTGTCAAAATTCACTTCCTTCCCCTCTTTTTATCTGCGATGAAAATGTAAGCTGTTTACAAATAAAGGATGACAGGTTGGGTACTGCTAACTTAAGTTTTCATGTCAAAAGCTGTCAATGACATTTAGGGAGAGGCAAAGCACTTCAATTTAAAATGCTCCAGGAAAAGACCAAACAGCTGATATCTGGATTGGGATATGACCTGTTCTGACATGTACTAAATGTCCCAAAGAAAACATTTGTCCAAAACAAATTACATATATTATATATAAATAAAGCTTTATTCAGGGTGTTTAATTTGGTTTAAATAATCTTTCAGACAATTACAAAATTGGTTACTTTTTGTATGTTCTACATTCCATATCCAGGCATCATGGAGTGATGTTATAATATGTGTAAATCCAGTTTCCTAAAATGCCTCAGGCTGTGCTATATGAGTTGAACTCATACACGGAAATCGATTAGTGCAAAGGCGCTGTGCAATTAGGACATTATACTGCATACCGTTCATGACTGCCAGAAAGCACAAACAAATTACTGTAGAACATCTAAAACATGTCTACAGTATCAGACTTTATAGGAGGGGATTAAAAAAAAACAAGCTAACAGCATTTAAAATAAATATATTTGTTCATTAGTGCACCGCTTTTGATAGCTACAGTACGTAACATCCATTACAGACCTGTTGTTATGGCAACATGACGAATAGGCAATGCTGGTGAGGTATTTACAGGCTAAGCTTTCAATATGAAGCCAGACACTTACCACTTAAAGGCCCAGTGTAGTCAAACATTTTATTTTCTTAATTCCAAACAAATAGGTTGGATTGTCACTCTGATTATCTAAGTCTTGACTTTCATCCTGTTGAGATGGTATATTTGGCCAGCTGCATGACGTCAAATAACTGATTTGATAACAGACCAATGCCTGTTCACCCAGGTAAGGGGGTGGGCTCTACACAATTCTATCAGTCAATCAGTTCTGTGTATGTAAAAGTCTTCACATTTGCTCATAATGCCCAGTTGATGAGACTAAGCATTTCAAAGGGTCAAAGAATGCCAAAGGAAGTCAGCAAAGTACTTTTAAATGTTGAATATGATTCTAACACCATGACATATTAAACATGAAGCGCAAATAAAAAAGCAACAACATTAAAACGACTAAATGGTGCTGTAAAACAGAGTCAACTGAGCAAGCACAATTATTTACTAGGTTACAATAGGCAGCTTCCAAAATGGACTTGGAGATTACTGATCTTGGCAATATCTGTTAATGATTTCCACTACTGTTCTCAAAGGAGGATTTTTTTTCCTGATATGACTTATCATGACATTTTATATGTCTGTCCATTGGAAAATGTAAATTTTTATTGTTGTCAGTTTAACATTAACACATCATTACTGTACAGCCTCAACATAAACACAAAATACCAATGAGGTTGATGCATCTGCATCTACTTTTTGGTATGTGGATTTACATTTATTGTCCGCAAAACAAACATATTCCCCAGACAATGTATTACAGGAACCAGAGCCATAGGGTCACTATTTTATAAATAGGGTTTAATTTGGGACAGGTCCATAGAGAATACTGTGATAAATCACTGACATCACAGCGATCAAAGCCATAATATATTCAGTAACAAACTCCCCAATCAATCATGCCTGAGTGACTATGTGAAATGCCTACTTATGTCCATTGAATAAATGGTAGTAGATTAAACAATCAGTAGATAATCGATGTGTTAAACCTTAGGATACTACTGTAGTTAATCCCGGCAATGAGGTAGTCACAGAGGGCTAGATGACATCGGCAACTTTGTAAAATTGACAGACATCATCACAGATCTTCCTCAAATAGACATAAATCTCTTAGTAGGAATGTGAGACTTTTCCTAAAATGGAAAATCTGCAATGAAGGATCAAAAGAATTTGTCAGATATGCACTGAGGTGGGATTTTGCTAGCTCGTTCAAAATGCGATCCCTGCCCACTTCCTGCTTGAAATGCCAGTTGAGTCAACTGCTCTTAAGACGTTCTTCCAAAACCTGAAAAATTCCTAAACTTGTGTTCATTTGATGAAAACCTGTGACACCATAAAAAATAATGTAGCATATAATGTAGGTGTAGTTATGGACAAACGTCAAGTCTTCAGCTACATAAAAAATATGTGCCCCACTTGTGTTCCATATTTTCAAGTCACTTATTTTATTTTCCTCTCTGCATCAATTACTGTACATGTAGATGAATTCCCTTTGTTAAATTCTATTACATTTCCATTTCTTAGGTTAATATTCAACAGCTTGGTGCTTTTTGGATTGTTTATATTGTGCGCGGCAGCTTGTGGTGGGGATGGGAGCGCTGTTGTGTTGGCGAGCTTTAATGATGAAAGGGACAGCACATCAAAGAGCCCGGCTCATCAGCTGAAGACATTAGACAAACAATAAGGTGGCCCGTTTATTTTGTGTCCCAGCCACTACAAACATGGGGTTGCGTAATGGGTTTATGAATATCTATTTAGTTGTTTTTAGCTCATGAGAACCAAGGTATTTAGAGCGAGCACACATACTGCTAAAACGTTTAGGTAAGTAATTGATTTGAAACTCAGTCTAGAACAGTGTTTTGTCATTATTAGAAGAAATAGCTGATGTTGAGAAGTAAACCACAGGGCCAAATCTTTGAAAACGAGTGTTTGAAAATGAACTGTGTTATAGGTCTGCCGACCTAATTGTTTCCCAGGCAACAGCGCCCATCACATGCTAGCAAGGGCGTTTGTATGAGTGTGCAGGGGACACTAGTTAAGTCGGGTCTGCTGTTACAGCCGGGCTGTATGCCTTTGAGTGCGGGAGCTAGTTAGAAAGGCCTTGCCGTTCGTTATGTCTTATTTTAACAGCCGATCCCCAAGATTAGGCTCCCAGGCTTCATGAAGGCCATCTTTGCCATTAGCCCGCAGAGAGCATGGTAAGAAGTAGAACAGAGCTTCTCTCAGGTTTTTGAAAGTCATTCATGATGAGTGAAATCTGTCAACTCTGCAAATGGAACCCTCCTTTTCGCTCCAACGCTGTATTGAGCATTTCATCAGCTAAAAAGACTAGATGACTGAAAGTCTATTGAACTCTGACTGTCCTCACATATAAAGGATTCCTTCAGCTGTAATCTTTGTGTTGGACCAGGGTTGATTATTGGCCAAATGTCTGCTCAGTTGACATTACGAGTGATAACTGGAAAGAATCAAATTGGTCATGAATATACTGATAATGCTCTCTGAGGTTGCCTCCCAAACCACACTCTATAGGGCACTGATACTTGACGGTGTTCCATGGGACCAGACATGTTGCACTATATAGGGAATAAGATGCCATTTGGGACATAGCCTGACACAGTATGCTGCACGGTCGGCCCTGTTTACCCCAGTGCCTCTTTTTTAGCTTCCCTCTAGTTGTCATTACCATATTATTAAATTCTATTTGTTATGGTCTGGCTGACACCCTTGGGATCGAGAAATAGCATTTAATGATTTTCTACTGCAAACAAATCTTCAAGCACAGCAGAAATTTGGTTGTGAGGCGCAGGCCCTCATGAAATCTTACCAAGTATATAGGTGGCATTGACGTTGACTGACAGATAGTGAGTACAAAAGACAAGGTGTATTAGACAAGTTAAGGAATAGACCTATTACTCAGGGATTTGCGTAATGTGTACAATCCTGGGGAATTGGGGATTTTCAGAAGCCTATATTGTCAGTAGAAGAGCCACAGCCATACAGTTTGAGTCTTTGCCAAGCATTGCATTACTAAGAAAATGCTCGATCAACAAATGAAGACATCGGTGTTCTTAAGCATGCATGATCAAGCATTTAAATGTGTCATTTAAAAAGGCTATTAAAAAGATGGAGGCTTCATATTACAGGGCGCATGGGTCGCAAGGTGGGAGCTTATTACTACAAAGACAGGTCAAAGACACAGGTACCCTGGGTTTATATGAGCTCCGTACCAATCGAAAAGACCTGTCTTATTTAAGTTTAACATTTAAGTTAACTAGCAAAGAGGGCCATCAAACTCTTTACTCAAATGCCGCTTGTATCGAAATGCAAATCCCATTGCAATGAAAAGAAGATCAGAGAGGTGACTTCACAAGCAGTGCGTTCAGGGTTTCTTGCTGTTCCAGGATCCAGTGAATGGTGTTTTAGTCTCGTAACTTTCTTTTGTTGAATGTAGTTACATGTAGGACATCATACGTCTTTGTGCCTGACTGTGCATTCAGATGATATATTCAAGAAACTGTCTGAAAGCTGGAATACAATAATTGTACAGAACATCTTGTGACTTTATTTGACTGTGAAAAATAGCTATTACAGTGGTCTTCAAATGAATTAACACCAGTTACTTTTAAATAGGTACTATTATGTAAGAACGGTTTATGCTAATGTGGTGGATGCAAAATATATTATTACACAGTTGGAACAAGGAATATAAAAAACGTGTTTCACTATGTAATCATTTTTATTACTGCAAAATTGAAAGTAATCTTTTTTAATTTGACATTGTTACATCTACAGCAGCTAGTCTTCATATGGCAGCTATGATCAATTCCACATCCAGTGTTGAAATCATCTTGATATAATGATAAAAAAGTCTAGGACAAAGTTACTTCATGCAAGTACTTCAGGTCATATGGATCTATATTTTTTAACATTTTATTCATTTAATATTATTATTTTCTTATTTCTTATTTTCATTTGCTTCATCATGAACTTTGAGATTATTTCTCTAAGATTTTGAATCAGGAATAAAAGGGTTGAAATAGAAGAGACCACTGCTAATTAAATGCTTCTGTTCCTCATCCAAAACTTTCCATTTCATCTTTTTTGAAAAGGAAAGAAAAAGGTGCAGTGGTCTCGTTTTTTCCGGAGCTGTATATACACCAATCAGCCATAACATTATGACCATCTACCTAATATTGTGTAGGTCCTTATACCGCCAAATCAGCCCTGACCTGTCGAGGCATGGACTCCACGAGACCTCTGAAGGTGTGCTGTGGTGTCTGGCACCAAGACGTTAGCAGCAGATCCTTTAATGCCTTGGCTAGGCCAAATCCAACATGTTTATGCGTAATAACGGTTCAGTCATTCCCAATGAACACGTGCGTTATGGTGCAAAGACATATAGCTCTATGCTTACACTTTGAAGATGCATCTTGTTTGGGGTGTTGCATGTGTTGGATTTGTCCTACTCGTGCACCAAAACGTGTGTTAGTAAAAGCGGAAGCTGTCAATGTTTTAATAAGTTATTCATCTACTCGAATCAAAAAAACATTGTTAGAATAGAATTAAGTGAATATGTTTGTAAATATAATAAGTTTCATTTGTAAAACGTATAGCCTACGTAATTATAACGACCTCAAAGCTGCCAAATGCTCTGCTCCACACAAAATTTAACTACCTATAGAGCTTTTGTAGCTAGAACAGAGTAGTTTGTATGTAACTAGCAAGTTATTCCCAAGTGGCACACATATGCTGTTTAGTTGCTTGCATTCAAAACTTTTAGAACTTTTGTATAGCCATCAAGTTATGGGCCCCCTGGCTGGTCTGTGGCTATGTAGCACCATACACAACATACTGCGATGCACAGTGTGTCCTGACACCTTTCTATCAGCATTTACTTTTTCAGCAATTTGAGCTACAGTAGCTCGTCTGTTGGATAGGATGACACAGGCCAGCCTTCGCTCCCCATGTGAATCAATGAGCCTTGGTTGCCCACGAGCCTGTTGCCGGTTCATCGCTTTTCCTTCCTTGGACCACTTTTGATAGAAACTGACCACTGCAGACCAGGAACACCCCACAAGGGCTGCAGTTTTGGAGCTGCTTTGACCCGGTCGTCAAGCCATCACAATCTAGCTGTTGTCAAAGTTACTCAGATCCTTATGCTTACCAAGTTTTCATTCTTCTAACACATCTCCTTTGAAGACAGACTGTTCACTTGTTGCCTAATATATCCCACCCACTGACAGTTGCCATGATAATGAGATTATCAGTGTTATTCACTTCACCTGTTAGTCGTAATAATGTTATGGCTGATCGGTGTATATACACTGCAAAACATTTTTGGATCACACATTGGGTCATGATGAACAAAATATAGTTAAGATCAAAAGCTTTACTGTATATTGAGATTTGATGAGAACAAAATGACGTAACGGTCAATGGAAACGTAAATCACTATTGAGGTGTTTGAGGACTGGACTTAAACTTACTCAGAAAATCAAAGTAAATTGAAATCACAGGCTGTGAAATTCAGCTAGCGTGAATCTCATCCTGGAAATTCATAATGTGACTCAGTAGCGTGTATGGCCCTGTATGCCTGTATGCACTCCCGATAACATCTGGGCATGCTACTGATGAGACGGATGGTGTCCTGGGGGATCGCCTCCCACACCTGGATCAGGGCATCAGTGTCGTTGTTTGTTAAAGCTCTTGGACAGTCCGTGGCGCTACTTGGCGGTGTCAGATCCAGCAATACGTAACGTCCCAGAGGTTCTCATTTGGATTCAGGTCTGGGGAACATGAGGGCCAGTCAATTGCATCAATGCCTTTGTCATGCAGGAACTGCCTAGACACTCTGGTCACATGAGGCTGGCAATTGTCCTGAACCAGGAGGAACCCAGGTAAGGTCTTATGATGTGTTTGAGGATTTCATCCCAGTACCTAACAGCAGTCAGGGTACCGTTAGTTAGCACGTGGAGGTCTGTGCGACCCCCCAAGGATACGCCTCCCCAGACCATCACTGACTCACCACCAAACCAGTCATGCTGGAAGATGTTGCAGGCCGCACAACATTCACCACTGCATCTCAAGACTCTTTCACATCTGTTACATGCTCTCATCAGTGAAGAGAATGGGGTGCAAATGGCGGACATGCCAATTCTGGTGTTCTCTTCCGAATGCCAATCGAGCTGCATGGTCCTGGGCTGTGAGCACAGGTCCCACTAGAGGACATCGGGCCCACATGCCACCCTCATGGAGTCTGTATCTGACAGTATGGTCAGAAACATGCATACCAGTAGCCCGCTAGAGGTCAATTTGTAGGGCTTTGGCAGTGCTCCTCCTGTTCTTCTCACACAAAGGAGCAGGTACCAGTCCTGCTGCTGGGTTGATGCCCTTCTAGGGCCTTGTTCAGAACTCCTTGTGTAACAGTCCATCTCCTGGTATCTCCTCCATGCTCTTGAGACTATACTGGGAGACAGTGTAAACTTCTTGCGTTGGCACGTATTGATGTGCCATCCTGGAAGAACTGTCAGTGCAACCTGAATGGGTTGCAGGTACTGCATCATGCTACCAGTAGTAACAAGGACACTAGCAAAAT
Organism: Esox niger; assembly: GCA_016801105.1. Classification (NCBI taxonomy): domain Eukaryota; kingdom Metazoa; phylum Chordata; class Actinopteri; order Esociformes; family Esocidae; genus Esox; species Esox niger. The sequence continues at coordinate 32,279 of JACXGJ010001430.1, read as the reverse complement.
TAAAAACTAGAGAAGAATCAGTCAGGGAGGATAGGAAAATGGGAGTTGTCTGTGGCCACCACCTGCAAAATCATTCAATTTTGGGGGGTTGTCTTGCTGTTGCAAATCCAGTGGACATGTGGTCACTTTTATTTGCACCAAAACAGGTGACACTGATTCACAATCACGTATGCTTCCTAAATGGATTGTTTGTTATCCCTAAAGTTAAACTGACTTGGTGTATACTGTGAATATTACGTGCCTTAGAAGACCACTTATTCCTTTCATTTATTTGTGCAGTGTATGCTGTACATAACATTTATTTCATAGTAACATATTTCATGTTGCAATCTGTATTAGCATGTCAATCCAGACATGCAACCTCTAACAAAACTATTTAATAATTAATTGTTCTTACATTGTTTAAAGAAAAATGTTTACAGCCCCTAGAGACAATTCTTCATTTGTTTTGAAAGTCTTTAAAAAGTGTGTTGCGTGTGGAGGAACAGGCATAGGTTAAAGGAAGAGGGTGACAACACCATGCAATTACCTTTTAAATATACTGGATGACCTAACTAGCTAGTGCATTGTAGACATGTTGCCCTAATCTAATATGACTTCAAAATCTCATAATGTAAGTACAACTAGATACAAGGAATGCGAAAATAAGAGCAAATGACTAAATTCTTAAGTGCTTTTCCTTCAACCCTTGTTCCTTATGGTTACGACATCCATTCTGGTTTGTTGAAAGGAAGCATCTTAAACATGCTAATCCGGGAGAGGAAGAGGGGATCTCACTAGACCTGCCCCCAGCCTGCTTTCAACCCCATTAACAATTATCATGCAGCCTTCAGAGGAACTTGGCTTAAACTCAGACTGTCAACCTCTCGTAGTCACCCTTATCCCTCTTGGTTGAGCAAGTACTGTATCAATGAAAAAATATTAGAATTTTCTGTCTTGGATCAAATTCACTGGGTTAAATTGATGAAAAAACAAGTAGGTTTCTGTTTGGTGGGATAGTGAGTAGATTTCAAGAATAATTTGCAAGGGTATTGTGTTCAAATATGTAATTTGGTTAAGTGCCGGAATTTGCAGAGTAATTATTGCTCTTTCGATTGAGTGATACATCCCGAAACAATAGGTCAAAATTAGACAATTCAAATACAACTCAGCATCAGACGATGCATGGTTTTCTGTTTTTTATGTTGTCTTTTACAGCCTCCACTTTAAAAAGTGTTTTACTACTCTGCTTACAACGTTCCGATCAATAAACATTGACGTGTATGATAATATGTAAAGTTATAGCGTCAGCGGTGGGTTTTACCGTGGACTTTGCTGTAATGCAGGATCATCGCAGAAGGAATAAGGCCCATGGTTTGGTTCTAACTCAGTGCTTTGTCAATACCCATCAACCAGCTTCACCACTGGGGTTCTTATTGCTCAATGTGGTCTTCTAAGACTCCTATAAGGATATTCTCTCCTGTGGCATATACGTCAATTTGTCTGGTGATTTATGATGTTGACTAACTGAGCCAGTATCACCTAACTCATTCAACGAGAGGCTGTACGGCATAGCTTTCCGCCTTCCACTCGGTAATGGGAAAAGCAGTACGCAAGCATAACCCTCCTGAGAAAAGCAGGAAAGATGAGAGAATAAGTGGGTCAAGCAACAGGGACAAGGGCAGGACTGGGAAGAAGACCTTGGAAATCAATGCAGCTTCCAAGGCTTTGCTTTTGTGAGGCGATATTGAACACCCAGAAAATGGGTAGCCCAGTTGTAAATGGCTTGGCTAAAAGCTATAAATGTTCAATTTACCTTTGATTATTTGGTTCCCCAGTGGTTTTTTAGAGGCATCACATCACAAGAGATAAGTTGGGATACCAGTGACATCTTTCACAGAGAACACTGCCAAGATAGTCTGAAAGATAATACTGTTCCAAAAACAGCCCACATACCTACTAAGTACATCACGTCATGAATCAAAGGTTTGCTGTTCTGTGTTTGTTCATTAAAGCGTTTAGTTAATTATGTATAGGAATCAGGACGACTACTTGTATTCCTGTGAAAATCTGTCAGCCGCACACATTTTCTTAAAAGCATATATCAGTTTAATTTAAGGTCCCCCAGGTGTGTTTTTACAATGATAATCGACAGTACTGTTTTAAGATGGTGCCAATACAACATCTACTGAGGTAAATTAATTTGAAACTGCTTTGTTTACTTTATTTCCCCCAGGTATACTAGTGTTAAACAAAGTAAGGGTTTAGTCGCTCTCACTAATTTATTTGAAATTCAATGACTTTAGGAAAAAAGCCTCCAAAGGAGTTGTTCAAGAAAAAGTCGTTTTAGGGGATATACAATAGAAACCTAGAGAACACACACTTATCACAGAATCAAAGGACCTGGACACAAAATGGTAGCAAGCATATTTGATTTTAATAAGGGGCTTTAAAGGCTAAATAGCTGACAGTCATCTGGATGGAAAACAAGAAGGAAGGGGTGGGCTGTTTGGGATGTGAGAGTCTTCTACTCATGATTCTAGTAAACGATTTAATTTTATATAAATCGTTGCGGGGCCCCAGATTGGGGGAAAAAAAATCTAATTTACAAATTGTGTCGTCGTTTGTTAGTGGCACGGCACCTCAATTACCCGCAGAGCAGCTTTTCATTTATTCATGCGCACAATGTCATGTATTCATGAGGATTAACTAGCAACTCTCACATGGGGTGCATCCCAAATTGCACCATTTTCTGCCAATGGCCCTAGCAAAACGTATTGCACTATGTAGGGAATAGGTTGGCATTTGTCAGGCAGTCACTGATGGCATATTTTACCACAAGAGGAATGAGCCTGATGCACATTACACCTAAGAAAACAGTGAGAGGAAGGAAGAGAGGGAAGCAGCGAGGGTGGATTGTAGATCTGTGCCCTTTTGGGTCACCGCATGGTGGAAAGCAAGTTAATTCAGATGCCCTTCTGCCCCCAAACAATACGGACATTGTGGATACACAGTGTAGCAAACATGTCATCAGTTTTGACAGATGTCATGTTCCGTCTAGCTACGACCTTGTAAATGCGTTAAATCTTTTAGAGGAAGTTGCTTGTGTAATATGTGAGAAACTTGTTAGAATTTTTCTTTGTTCTGTTAGGCCAATATGTTACACTGAAGATTTGAAACGGTAGAAAAATGAGAAACTATTGAACTGAAGAGTGTAAACCACCTTCACAAATCCTCACATCCTTTTTTCCCACAACGGCATCCATTATTAAAATGAGTCATAGCAGATGTGTGGGTGGAATTCACGTGAATGACATCTGACAATAGCAAACAATAAAACACACGATTGCTACACAATCTTCTCGTAGTTTAAATGTCCTCTCCCGAACAATATCAAATCATCATAATAACCAAACTCCTCTTCAGAAATTGTTAGGGAAATCCCCTATCCACTGTCATATTACACACATTTATCAGGAAGCTACACTGCCATTATGGCTGGGCTTATCAAATTATCTGTTAGCTGAGCGGCTGTATAGAGAGAAATTACAACCACTGACTGCACTGAAAAGTGCAATATTCCCCCGGATACAGAATAGCAAATTGTTGTGGACACAACACAGAGCCTTGGCTCAGTCGTGCGTTGACAGAGTAGATGGCTATGGCACATCCCGGACTCTGTTGGGGCAGCTGTCCCATAGTCCCTCTGACTTGCTAGGTGAATGTCCCTGGGCATGCAAGCCATGACAGATGCTCTCCAAAGGTGAAGACAGATGGGCTGATTCAATACTTTGCTATAGCACAACTTTGTCATTTTTTTTTAGAAGAGTGAATGTAGAGTGAAGAACATGAACCTTTGGCAACAAATGCTGTGTTGTTCTTGCTTTCAATCAGCGAAAATAGAGATTGCCAAAAGAGAAAGAAAATAAAGTGCAGAACCTGAACCATTTGGCAGGGAGTAGATCGTTTTTCTTGCTTTCTCTAACTATCCTAGCACTTGACGATACAGTGGGTAAAGTGCAGTGAAGATGTCAAACCGTTTCCAGCTTGCTTGCAGCACAGTACAGTACAATCAATGAAACGGCCTAACACTCAGGCAGGAACTCTCTGCTTCACTGCGGTAAACACCTATTTTTTGGGAGTGCTGAGAAGGTGTGCTGGGATCCAATCAACATTTCAGACACTGGTCTGTTCTTGAGAAAGGGACGGTTTACTTGAGACAACAACACAACACAAGGCCTTCTAACTAACAGCCTGTGAGAAAAAACAAAAACAACTCCGGTTGTTTGAGAAATGCTCCTTGTGTGAAAATATTGTCTGGTGCTCTACATTGGGGAACTCTAAACTACATTTGTTAAGGAAAGAAAATGCGGAAATAGACACAAATCAAAACGTAAGAACATTGAATATCAAAGGCAATACACTTTAGGCCTCAGTGTAACGTACAATTTCCATTGCCTGACGACTCAAACAAAAACCTTGTTCTGTCTCTGGCCTGACCCATCAGTTTCCGCAACCAATCGGAAGGATCTAAATGAAAAGTGTTTAGACCGGAAACCAAAAGGTTAATACCACACCATCCGCATGCAAACTTAAGGCCTTGGGTAGATGTTATGGGTACACAGACAGAGATTCATCAGGTCAACAACCCTGTAATAAACAACACTTAAAGATATCCTGAAGTGGAAGCTACATGTATGAGAGCAGTGTGCTCAGTCAGTGTACACCAGGATGTGTTGGTGCATTTGGAGGAGATTATTGCACGGGCCAGTGAATTCCAGCTTCAACAGCAGGGCTGATCATCAATTATTATACCTCAGTGGTTCAAATGACCATATTCAATCCCTCCTAGCTCTCGAGGTCTGGAAACGCGGTTCCGGCCGATGGCAAGACAGAACCAGAGAGAACCAGCTTAGTGGCCGTGTGCACCTGTAAGCTTAGTGACACCAGCCAGCACAGCAGCAGAGGGAGAGGAGGGGACACGCCGCAAGACAACATCTGCCTCGCCTAGCGCCTGGCTGAGTGAAGCCAACTGCAAAAAAAAAGCAAGTGTACAACTGGAGGCTTGTCTATTTGATTTATTTTAACAAAGCTACAATGGATGGATTTGACTTAAGGAGATGTTCTGCTATCTCCGTCTTTTTTTCGGAGATGCGCGTTTTCCTTCCAGCCTGACTTATTTCTCCCTGAGCGGTGTCTAACGTCTTTGTCTGTTTCCTTTCTGTTTGTATACTTCATTACATTCACCGCGCCCTACACAGAATTTTTAACGTGATCGTTTCAAACATTGATTCGTTCATCAATAAATCACGAGTTCATTGTCTTCACAGAACCATGTCTCCGAGCGCAATGTAGAAAACAAAATTGGAACAGAAATGAATATTTCCCCGTTCTTCACTTTACAGGCGTCTCAACAGTATTCAGCATGATTCAGTTTGTGTTGATATCGCGTGTGTTTGCTTTTGCCCTTCCTGTTTCAGGTGTCTACAAGCATTATCGTTTGACAGATCCCCGACGACCACGTCCGGCGTAGAGCTGTAGTTGAATAGAATGAGGACGAATCAATGCAATCAAGTCAGAAGTCTGGGGGGGGGTGACAAAAGAGCCGCGAGACACAGGCTGCCTGTGTTTGCTGGCAGGGAGGCAGGTCGACTGCAGCAGGCATTAAGCGTCAGGCAGATGACTGACCTCTGTGGCTGCTACACAGCCCTGAGGTCTCACAGATGTCTCCGCCACGGCCTCCTGCATCTTCCCTCACGGAAGGGAAGGAAGCTAGCTAGGGCAGAGAACTTGACCGTGGCAAATGTGATGAACGCTTCAATTGGCCCGATGACGATGGAGCGCAACTGCCAGGTTTAAATGTCCAGTGTTACGCCCTTTCAACAGCCCTCCTGTCATTCTCTGTTAGGACAACCGTTTCCTGCAGCTAACTACAGGGCCCCCGCAACCACACTCAGATCCATCCCAAGTGCTGGTCGTGCCCCGACTGAAATCCTTTTTCTACCCATTCAGCAAAGCCCTTCTTTTCTCACAATCACTCCATTTGTCTGTGTTACCAGGCAGTGAGAGGCCCTCTGAAGTGATCCATTTGTCAGAGAGCAGCGATTCATCAGAGTCAGTGCGTACGTTGATCACGAAGGGGATAGAGGAGCAAATGTACCAGAGGGTAATCGGACTCATGTGCACATGGGAACACCTGGCTCCAAAAGTAGGGAGACACCGACCCGGCTCGGGGTTTAAACACAGTGCTGCCCGCCAGTCGCGGGCAAAGGAAATGCTAACTTCTGCCATAACAAAAGCCCCTTGAAAAGCGGCTTAGAAAGTTTGCCATTTTCAGTTCAATATGTCAGACGTGAACAAAACGGTTATCAACCCCAACCAAAATGTCCATTAATTAAAATTCACATTATAATTCCTATGTGCCGTTAATGCAGGATTATTTCTTGCTGTAAGAAACAGCCTTAAAATAATAAACATTCAAATGTAACAATGTGGTATTTAATGTTCTGATTACGTTGGGAGAAAACAAGTGAGTCATTGTATTGTCCTTTTGCACGGGACTTAAAACCTATTATGTTGCTTGTAACAAAAAAGTATTTTGTATGACAAAAAGTAGGTTGTATCTTTAAAATAACTGATGAATTCTTATGTGATTAGTCATACAATTTCAGTGTAATACTACTCTAGACTTCCAATGCATTAGTTGCAATTTTTCCTGTCATAATTGTAACCGTCTGGATTCATTCTACAAAGGTCAAGCATGGACTAATTTCTCTAAACGCACCGTGTTAGCCATTATGACATGCGTTGCATACATACTCTTCCTTCCAATTGACTTTGTTATGTTCCTACAACATTATATTCTGTGCTTTGACAATGATAATAGTGAAGGTTTTAAAATGCCCTCGCCATATGGTTGCGATTGGAACAACATGCTGTTCCTCGGATATAAGGACAGTACAGGTCAATAGACGTTACCGTGTCCTAAATGGCACTTTTAATCCTATGTAGTGCACTATTTCTGACAAGAGATTTTTTACTGGGAAAAGGGTACCATTTGGGCTGCAGTTAAGGGTCACCTAGAAATACAACCCCTCTGACATGGCGTCTGTACAGCCTTCGGGGGACATATTGATGCACAGTTATTTTGGTCAATAAGTCCTTCTAAGCTGAGAAAAATACATCCTTGAGACTCTCTGTATGTGAAAAATGAGAAAGGGTGGGTTGAAACTGAGCATTTTCATCTATTCATAGTGCTACACCACATCTTAAAGGGCAAGGAGAGTGAAACCAACCCTGACCTAAGACCTTTTAAAATTCAGATGTCAATAGACCTCTTCGTATTGGTCCTTAAAGCCGCCGAACTTAATGGTCATACAGCTATATAGACGCACGAAGATACAACACAAAAACAATACAACGAAACAAACAACAGATATACGTTCATGGTTTACCATGTGCTTCAAACTCTATTGCGTTGATAATTTTATACATACAGGTATTTCAAAGCTGGTCCAGCTCGCAACGGTTTGCAGTAAAAAGTCCAGTGTTTGAACTTTCCCTGAGTCACACTTGGGAAGGAGAGGGGTTTTTGTAACAGCTATCTATAACAAAAGGTTTTAAATAAATGATCAGCATATCTATCTTTTATGGACTCCCATGTTTCAGTCTGCATGGAAGGAGAACAATTCCAGTGGCTTGCTGGGTAGGTGCTCACACAGCATTCCACAATCCTGAATAGGTGATGGTAAACAAAAAAAAGTTGTGTTTCTGGAGTTGTGTTTCAAAATGTTAACATCTGGACAATGAATTGTCTCTGGGCAGATCCACCACCATCTCTAATCTAGGAGCTGGGCTTTCATGAAGATGAAGACATATGTCTAAGTGGATTATACATTTAGACACAACGTTAGCACCTGTGAGCCTCTTGTTTAAACAATGCCGCCAAAATGCAGCCTGTTCTATATCAGTGCACTTTATTAAAAGTGGTTCACTATGGTTAAGATTAGGGTGCCAGTTAGACACTTATCTTGTCTTAACAAGCACACATCCTACACTAGGCTGTATACCTACACTAGACCAGTTGCACTTTCACTACACCATGTCCACTTAAAGTCATCATTAAAATCTCACACATACGGTAACATTTTTGCCTTTCAACTAACACTGAAGCATGCACTGATTCATTAGGTCGTGACAAACTAGATGGCAATCCGGGACATTCCTACATAGCAACACTTTCCAACACCTCCATTATATCCTAGTCAATTGAATATGCAGGACAAGGTACAGTAGATTCTATTTTGTAATCACAGAGTCAGGGAAATAGAACACAGTCGATTGTTGGCCTGGGCCTTTGTGGTGGGCTGTTTGAAGTTTACCCCTGCTGAGTTCAATACATTGTCCGGAGACACAATCAAACTTGGCAGCTATTGATCCATTCGCAAAGCAGACATGAAACTTACTGAACGTGTTAACACGTTGAGAATGGGTATTTTAATTGTACAGGTCTTTGAAAGCCCACTCAAGCCGTCACGGTTGTGGTCGAGAATATGAACTAGCAGCTCTTCACTGGGAACAGAGAATATATCCTGCCAAGTAGCTAACCTCCTTATTCCTGTCTCACCAAACTTTGGTTTAATATCCTAGGAAGAAACTTTAACTATCTAGAGTAGTTTTTAAATAATATCCTGAAGGAATCACTATCAACAATTTGTGGATTTTAAAGGCAGGGATGACTGTGTTTGTTATCACCAAAAGGTATCAGTTTCTCATTAAAAAGTTGTATAATCCTCCCTATTCTACAATTTAATTAAAAAAAGCTAATCTAAAAATTTTTGGGGCGAAGTTAATAAAAAAGACGGTCATATAAATTCTCTCAGTGCACTCAAACTACCAAATTTGCTTTGAAGATTAAGATTATATTTTAATAATTTAATGTAAAACATGTCACTTTCCTATACTGTGCTCTGTGCCATTTAAAACATAGCAGTTTAGCTCTATGTGCTACATGCAGAGTAGCAACAATCAAAGCTTGATAGTATAACCAAGTAACTGCTAATACTCTCAAAACAGAGGTTTCTAAAGTGACACTACAGGCTCTTCCAGAAAAGAAAAGGAGATTCATTGATTTGAGTTGACTCCTCTACCAGATCGATAGCTTGTCTCTCAGCCGAACAACTCATGTGGCATTTGAACCAGATGGAACACTGGTTCCCCTCCATCTAACCTCTGTAGAGAGTCAGACATTTTAGTAAAATCCCACTGGCCAGGAGTCCATTTAACCCCCCAATCCACCCGAGGCAAAGACCTGATCTGGTCATATGAAGAGGACAAAAAATATCTTGAAATCATCTTATAAGGAGTTATGGTAATCTATGTAGGTTAATACAGTGTTGCTTCATTTAGCTCTGTTGCCGGCCCACTGGGGAGGCTGCTGTAAAAGGTTCTTGGAGCCTGCGGCACGGAGGGCTTCTTTATTCGGTTATTTATTTATTTACCGTAAGAAAATAGCAAAAGCAATCCGGTGCAAACATTCTCACAGAATGCTATGGAGAGGCACACATTGAAAATGAGACAGAAATCAAAACCTAACAATGAAGAATGAATAACACGGGAAATAAAAGAGAGGTATCAATACGAAGTACAGTTTCAATTGCCTGATGACTGCATTACCTGGCGGCTGAACCATTTTTTGTGACACATTTCAGTTTGAAGTCCATTCTATTGCAGTTGCTTGGGTGACAAACAGAAGGGTCTTGTACAATACAAAGTAATTAGTGATTGGGGATCATTAGGGTGATATTGGGATCATCACAAGCAATCAAGATTATCAAAGCTAATTACCCATTTTGAGAATTTTGCTTCCCATGTGTAGTCTGGCTGTGGTCCAACACACCCATTTCTGGGACCAATGAGATGGAAGAAAATGGAACCAAAGTAGTCAAATTTGCAAGAATTAACAAAGCGTATGTATTCATTCTTATTTTCAAGACGTCTTCATTAGCCCTGCACCTACGATTTGCAAGAATGTGCTCACAACAATTAGTTTTGGAGACAATCCGTTTGGAAAAGAAGCAAACATCAGTCCAAGTTTGGGTAGTCAGGCAACCGTTTGTAGTATACAAATCCGACAAGAAACAATAAAGTAGAATGACCTGATAAGGCAAAATAGACAGATGTCGTTACCAAGTAGTAGCTAGCTAACCGTATAGTGGGTCAGAATAACAGACTCGATGAAACATCCAAACTACTGATCTCTTCTCTCAAGTATGTCGGTTCAGGCTTCCCCCTGGTTGGTAATGACATTGTACCGCTAATTACGCATAATTCCAGTGGGCTGAATGGATACAGTCACATTGCAAATGATAAGTCATTGGTCAGTGTCACAATGTTTCCATAGAGGAATTCAACAGGGAAGGGAGATTTGCACAAATGAATGTAATTAACAACCACATTCATTACTTCTAATTGTGTAACATAATGAGGGCTCTGAAACTGAAACCCAGATTGGATTCATATTATATTAATAATTTTACTGTACAATAGGGTACCCCCCCATGACTACTGCAATGCTTCCTATGACATCCTATTTTGTCATGATTTGAGTCATATTAATAACCTGAGTGTACAGTAGAGTGCCCTCCCCCCAACCCTCCATTGCACAGTCCGCACGTGTTTCCAAAAAACCCTGTATCTTGTCGTGATACGGTATGAGGGTAATTGTGACTAATGACAGGTGGCATCTGAGCTCGAGCTGACAGAAGGAACCGTGCGCAAGTTCGACAGGAAACCGCTTGACATTGTCGAAACAGCATTGAAATGGTGCTTTCATCTGATCGTCTCAGAAATGATAAAAACGCTTTGTGGTCTGAGGCTGTATGTCAGTAGACTGTATGCTATTAATCAGATTAAAGCACTGTAGACCGCATGTTGCCTGTCTGCTTTTCATTACAGAGTAGAAACACAGAAGGTCACCATATTTAAAGCCAGGTCTGGAAGAAATAACAATCCCCCACATTTTTGTTATGATCATAATTACCCCTAAAACAAGTGAGAAAATGTATATGAAAAAGGTATTACTGCAAAACTACATCTATGTACATTTAGAACTCTAATCTTATTATACTTACAGTGTATAAAAAGGATTGGCTTATTTTAAGAGGGGCTTTAGATCTCAGAAAGACAAGGCGTAAGCTTATCATTTGAAAGCCATATGCCACAGCTTAAGATATGTCATTTTTTGTGTGTATTTCATTTTTCTCTCATTGACTAGTACACATATATGAATGCTTTTAGCTAGTATGAAGCTAGTGCTCTTAAATCCTTTCACCCACAATATTATAGTCCTAGAATAAGGACATTACAAAATGTCCGGAGTACAAACTTTATTGTACGAAAATGAATAAAGGATTTGGTTTGAGGGATGGAGAGTGAACAATCATGTCACAACATGAGAACCATCATACCCCACAGGCTTTTAGTATGTCATTACCACAGAACTCACATTATAACATAATAACTATTTCTATAACACACAAACACACACACCACACACACACACAAATTATTTGATTGTTTTTGTTTTGGTAATTTTGATGTTTTCCCCTCTTGCAACCTCAAAAGTGTAATTGATTTTAATAATGGCCATCTCACTGAGAGAAATACCAATAATTATCACATCAAATAGGGGATGTCTGGAATGGCCGATAAAAGTGACGATAAACAAATTGCCAGCTCCTCGGTTGTATCGATCTACGCGTTTTCAGAAACTAATTACGCTGTCTTATTTAGAGAAAAACAACAAACGCGAGTCATGTGATTATGAAGACGGCCATTAAGTCCAAATGAGTGTTGCAATTTAGTATGCCTGTTGAGATGCTGGAGAGAAGAACAGAATCAGAGCAATGGTAGCACTACAGAGAAAAAAGGGATTGACACAAAGCTACTCGGCTAGGCGGTAATTTTTCAAGCCTTTATTGGCAAGCAATATATTTGTTATTGATAATCGACACTACATGCATCACCTCGGCAATGGTAACCAGATGATTCTTTAGCTGGGAAAACACACAAGCCAACATTTGCTCCTTTCCATGATGAAAGATCAAATACACATGATTATGCATATCCACCTGTATTTGAAGTTAAATCATTTGAAGTTGAAGGTAAAGCATTGCGATATAGCCAAAAGGGACAGGTAATATTTAATGTTATGTTAATTGTTTTGGATGTGTATTTTTGTAAATGTCAGCTGTTGGGTGGCTTGGAGGGTAGAGCTAATAACAGACACGCTAATGATATTAATTTGAGCCTTTTATCTGTTTGTCGAGTCGGGATGAGCAGGAGGAAATATTAAAAAGCTCAGAGCGTTGTGTGGCGGAGATGACAACATAAGAGTGCTGACAGTCTGATAAAGTAAGCCTGGGGATGGAAAGCAAAAAAGGCCATAAAATGAATTGCCTCCTAGCTCATAAATAATAGAAACATAAATGTCATATGAACTTTATTTCAAGAGCGGGTGGTCTAATAAAGATGCCGTTTTAAAGAGGAGTTAAGAAATTCATTGTCATAAGAAGGCCACATCCCCACCCTTTTCTCTGATAGTTACTCAGCCCAGTGTTGACATTCAAGACCTTGCTCACACCAAGCACCTTTAAAAAGAACAAAAACTTAGATGTTATGTACTTGTGTCGCAATGTCTCTCTTTTCTGCTTTCTGGTCTTTCTTACTCGAATCCTCACACTCTCTTATTTCCATCTCTTCTCCCATTCCGCCTTGCTCCCTCGTTCCCTTCTTCTTGCGTTTTACAAATTGAGACGACAAGATAAGAGATTGCTCCAGCCATGGCACACTGACACCCATTGGTGAAACAATATTGAATCCGTCTAGGCCCCCTGTGCCATCACTAAGTCTGTCAACAGAGAGGGAGGGTATGTCTCTCCCTTCTCTCCTTTTGAACCAACAACTTACAAATCTTTATTTTTATTCATTTTCTGCGGTGGGGGCGTCAATTTCATATGGTTGTTCTCCGTAACCGTATGACGTCAACATGGGGACCATTATATTAACGTACATGTTCATATGAGCATGACATGATCCTCTCGCCAACTGATTTGGAACGCATTTTCTTCTAATGGAATCTGCCTTTTAATAGAGACACGCTTTGACTGTTTGAGAAGCCAGTTTTATGAACCGCAAGATGTTTACATCATTGAATATTAATCATACGCTGAACAGCAATTACATACAAACATGAATCTTCCTGACCGTGAATCACCGTCATCGCCACGGGTGGGATTTTCATAGACGTATCTGAGTTGGAGTGAGATCACATGTTGCGATGAGGAAATTATATTATTTTTGTTACCTTTCCAGATATTCAGTAATGTCTGTGGATCCCAACATTTATTGGTTACTGTGTTACCAACTGAATTTTTCTTTGCCCGGAATACTCCACAAGCATCACCTCATGTTCATTTTACCAGTATGCCTACGGTCTAATGAGTCTTCTGAAGTACCCTGGGGAAAGGCCCGGTACCTCCAGGGGTCCTAGTACACGTGGTTAGGAACTACTGAGGTACATAAGATTATTTACATATTTCACATTATGTTATTGTAAAGTGTACTGCTTGAGAGAACACTGATCCCCAACACATATTCATGTCATCATCACCAATCAACGGCTTCATAGTGTAGAATTGTATGAATGTATGCTTGTTATGTTTATAAAACAACAGAACATCTGTTTATCCGTATACACAAAGTCATGTTCATTCAAAGCGCAATAGTAATTAGCCAATGGGCTTACAGTACTGTGTTGTGAATTCTGTCCTGCGATGTCTAAAAAGTAGAGGACGACCGGAGGTTTCTTTGAGGTGAGTTTGTAAGACCGAGTAAGACTGGGTCTGTTATATCATGAACAATAGACTATCAAATGCAGCAATAAATAATTGAATTACTCTCTCCATTGGGGACCGGGCATGCAATCATTATTTCACCACTATACGAACGGTTGATTTCTAACAATAGTTAAAAACAACATTGATTACCACCACCCATTTATATGTGTTAGCGATGCTACCAGCTCATTTAAACCGGAGTTACAATGTTATGGAGGAAAAACAACCATTGGTCTTAAGCAACCACATTGCAGGCCTCCAAAAATACACAAATCTTTGTATAAGTATCTGATTTATTGTCACAGATTTGGTCAGCGCTTGCCAGTGATGGCCTCAGAGCGTCCTGGTTCCACTGATGTCTTCTGTCTATGGGGTGCTAACACAGCTGCCATAACATTTGGAAGTTCCATGCAAATGCTAACTTGAAAACTCAATGTCCCGACATTCGAAACAGGCTCTGCGGCTAACTGCTTATGATCAACAGATAAAAAAATGTATTCTGTCGGCAGTCATTAAAAGAAAAGGTCCCCATGAAAAAAAACAAAGCCCACCAACAACTGTATATGTACATTGCAGTCCATTGTCAGATTCCACTCTTCTAATATTTAATAGTATTTGCATTCATACCGAAACTCAAGGTTTCCGTAAAAGCGATGGCTGCAAGGACAGATGCATGCAGAGATACAGGAGGAACTGATTGTGTTTCACTTATAGCCAAGACACAAAGGATGTCTATGTAGCCAAGACACAAAGGATAGATGTAGGTGTATGCAAAGCAATTTATTCCCACCTTGTTCTGGCTTTTGGTGTGAAAAAAAGACGCAAATTGTGTCGCCGCTGACAAGAGGAGCTCTGCAATGGTAATTCATCCATGTCATTGATGTGTAGGACACAGACACAGAAGAAGAAAGGCATTGGAGTAAACACAACTGTATGCTGATCACAGACACTCCCTCCCAATTTTAGGGTGTATGTTTTCTCACATCATTGGCGCCGGTGTATACTTGTGCCTGCTAAAATTTTCACATCCATATTAAGCCACAAGGTCAAAGTACAATCTCTCAGATGAACTGTTCGATAACTAGATTGATAGGGAAGATGAGGTTATAATCACTGTCAAACTGTCAGTTTTGAAGGCCTGCTCCACCTACTGTTAACCCCTCAATAAAATGAAGCATGGGATTATGTTGCTTTCCTAGTCAATTGGCCAGATAGCTTTTTTTCTCTGCAAGTGGCCATCGCCATCTTGACAAAACTTTCATGAATGAAAAAACCTACTTTCATGGACTGTACGGTAAATGGATAATAATGTATTCTTACTCTTGTTCAACAAAATGAACATTGAAAAAAAGAGTGCCCTGACTGTAAGAGAAAACGTATGGCAAGTTTATTAGTTAGTAATATCTCTGGTCTTTCCAGCTAAATTGTCAGTTAAATGTGACAACCGGGTACAAATAAATAGAACATAAAAGTAAACAGTTGGACAATCGCCACTTACTGGATTCTGGGTCAGAATTGCCGTCTCCTTCTGTGCGGCTGTTGGGGGAGGTCTGCTCATAGTACTCTTCCTGGGGGAAGCCAATGGGCAGAGGCTGAGTGGTGCTGGCATTGCTGCTGGGCTCCTGGTCCCCCAGGCCGCTATCGCTACAGCTCTCCTGAGAACCGTCCGGGAGGTGGAACGTCACACGACGCTGGGTCTGATGGAAACACAAACAAGAGAGAACGCTAGAGGACACAACTTGTGGCTCATCTGGAAAATGTAATGTTATTCGGGTTCTGTACCTTGCGTTTAGACAGAAACACATTGTAAATATGTACGTTAATTTCACCTTACACCGTGCTGGGTTTGAAAACGTTGCAAAACAAAGTATTGCTTCACTGGTTTGAGTAGATTGGGTCTTGTTGGTGCGTTCAGCTGCAGAGGCACATTCAATCACCTTGGAGACAGTATTTGGGTGAAATTTCAAACTAATTGGTAGCGTATTATGGGATTGTTCTTGCATGTCTAACAAGACAGGTCCCCATTACGGTTGTCTCATCTCTGAGGAATATCCTGTAACGTCACTGTGTGCTAATAGATACGGTGAGCATATAACCAAAAATCCTAGGGTCTTCAGATATACAGTACATCCGTCATAGCAAATTACATGCAATTCAAAGATCAACTGTAGCTGTAAGAGTTTTAATTGAAAGTTCCTGGACATGATGTTATTACAATAGATGGTCCTGTTTGAGAAGGCTGCATCATGTCCTATTTTTCCCACTAGCCCAATTTAGCTACAGTGAAGGCGGGGTGAATGCAGTGACTTTGATTAGGAAAGGTCTGAGAGCTGAACAAGTTTGTAGATTCCCTCTTCTCTCTTCTCAAAGGGAGTAGCTCTTTGATTTCTCCTGAGAGTTACAGAAGTTCACGTAGTGACCTTTTTCAGGAGCACAATGGTAGCACTACAAAGGCACACCAATGTGAGGTCTACAGCCGCGAATGCCAGCCTTTCTTCGTGACAAGAGAACGTTGATGATTCACATTGTGAAACACAATTATAGGGTAATCTGTGCCTATCAATTATCATTTTATTTTTAGTTTACTGCATTCTACACCTCTGCCTAGAATCATTTTAATATATTTCCGGAGGAAATTAATTGAAATTAACGCTGTCAGAAGGTTATTCTTCTATGATAAAGAGTGTTTACATTGAAGACATTTGACAGCAAAAATAATGAAATAAATAGTGTCTTTCTAATAAAAGTGTGGCCTTGCTTCGCCTCTTTAAATGCAATGTTTTAGGATGAGTTGCAGACACACCAGCATAAATTGGTCACAATTAACAAACGTTTTTGATAGAAATTTGACTTTTTGTCACACCTGTCGGTTAATCTATTATGTACAATGTTACCTTAAAAAACTGAAATCAATAAATGCACTAACAAAATTAAAGTTACATGGTTGTTTCAGGATCAATTAGAACACTTGAATAAGAAATCTGGTACAGTATTAGACATTGTTTTGTTCCACAATGTAACTTATGTTTAGTAATTTCACACTTGCAAATGTCACATTGTTGAATTTAACTACAAGGTTTCCGCTACTACCAAATGCTAATTTAAAGACCGAAACTGGACAACAGGGTAGGACCTGATAACTAGATTTACAACAAGGGACACAAGGGTATACACTACAGGTGTTTTAAAATATTATTTTGTATCTATGATCAGAGTCAAAGGCTATCCCATATCATGTGTAATGTCAGTGTAATGTATTTGCATAGGAAATGGTTCTAGATATACTATTTTCAGAAACATAATTTTACATACAAATCTGTTAGGGTTTTCATATACTTACATTTTAATAATATTTAACAACTATCTGTGTCATTTCAAAGTGGTTATAAGAAATTCATTTGAAAAACATTCATTTAAAAGTAGAAGAAGCGCTACTCAAAATATATTTTGTTGTTTTACTTTAAAACATTTTCAAGTAATAGGCAGGAGGATTCTTAGTTTGAATATTCTTTAAATGTAATACATTAATAATGAAACATTAAAATAAATGTCCTATTTATTACTGAAAGCAATAACGATTTGTAAAACATAATACTAGCTAGTTAGTAGCATGTACTACAAACATAGGGTGGTATTGTTTGCAAGATTTTCCCATGTTTAGATGTTAAAGCTAGCTACCTAAAAGCTGGCTCTACCTTTTACACCTTAGTTAATACTTTTACTAGTCATTTATTTGGGTCAAAAACAGGAAATGTTATTATAATTGCTGGAAAATTAATGTATTCTATATGTCAAATTCATATTAGAATAAATGTTCACATTTGAATAAAAAAACGGAGATATATATGAACCTACTAAGTTGTTACTACAGTAATTGCTATGATAGTTACAAAGTTATCATGGAAACTTGATCGCAACATTTTATCAATAATAACAAAGCTTTTTTACTTTTCCATACTTTGAGACACCTGCCAAACTATGTGGAAGCGTTTTAGACAGGATTTATTGAATTATATAAATGTATGTAGATAATCAGGTAATGATGGTCTACATCTGTCTATGTAAAAAGTAACATTTTGAATTGATTTCACCTCAACAAATTTCTAAGGTGTGTGTTGTATGCATTAGGGTAATAGAGTAATGACGCTGTCATATTTGTTAGCCGTTACCATTAAAAATGTAGTGACATAGTAGTAGAAAGAAAAATGTAATAGTCTGTTTATTAGAACTACATTTGCGTACCCCAATTCTATTTACCAATCTACAAGTCTAGTTTCTCTTACAGCACCATTTTCAAGTCAAACCAACTGCATATAGATGATTTGAATCTGGAAAGTTTAAAGTAAGGATGATGTTGTTGTTCAGTAGAATACACATTGTTTTCTTTCCAACTGGTAACTCCCTGTGGTTCTATTTTAATATACCAAGGCATTTAGCAGTTTGAAAGTCGGTTACTTTAATTTGCTTGGCTGTGCTGTATTTGTTAAATGCAATATGCTTAACTCGGTGGGCAGATGTTCCTCTACATTTTTATAATGAAAAACCAACTTTAGCACCCTTCATAGCTGTTTTAACATGCGTCCTTCACAATGTACTGATCATGTCCATTTACACCTCTAAAACCTTGACTGTACATCCTAAAAACATGCAACCTTCGTCCTAGTCTTGTCCGGATGCGCTCTGTTTACAGTTGTAACATCTGATCCTTATCTGATCCCAATACATCTTCTTACAGTCTGCACTTGTCGAAAAACTGCAGACAAAGTCAGGACTTGGACAAGATCAGGACAAAGGAAAATGTTTGCACCAGGAATAAATAGAGCTTTAGCGACTGTTGTCCTCTTGTTGTCCCTGCCTTACGGTGGTGTATGAATAACGGATTATAGAGCAAACAACATAATTATCACAACACAGGTTGTAATATTGCTTTTTTTCCTGGCTTGGATTCCACAGTGATTTAACTCATGCATCAACACTGAATATAATAGAATTTCTCTTGCAGCCAAGTTTCAGGGAGCAGCCAGGGATAAGTGGAAGCAAAATAGCCACATAAGTAGCAGCCAGAGTTAGCAGGGCTGATAATTAGAGAAAGAACAGCTTGACCAGATGTTGCATGTAAACCAGAGAAGTGTTACCAGCACAGTCATATGATTGTTTGTGAGATACCTGTGTTAAGCTTCAACATACCTTACAGGGTTGAAGTGAGTGCATCTCTATCCTTGGTAAAGATAATTTCAAACTACTATGAATATACAAAGTAAGTCAAATGTTTGGTATTGTTTCTAAAAACATAAGGCTAATATACAATCGTTAATAAATGTGGAACCTGGAGTGTTTTGATACTTTTGATTCAACAGATTTTAAATGGGTGCAATCCAAAGTGAGTCGTAAGATGGTGAATTTTGATTGGTCAGCATATGGCAGATTGTATTCTGTCAAGTGTAAAGGTTTCACTCCCCCACCACCCCAATCACCATCAATAACAAATTGATAACAGATTTGAATAAGGGCAGACATAACATATCTTGTTTTTGCTAATTCATAACAAATCATGTGTTCCACTAATTCAAATGAAATAGCACCTAATGAAAAGTAACGTATCATGTAAGGTGGAGTGTCCCAGAATGACAAATACATGTAAATAACATTTACCTCTGAGACCAGGTTTTACTAGGCAAGCGAAATACAAGTATGTTTTATAAAGTTTTTACACCAATAAAAGTGGCTGAAATAGCTTAATGAATGAAGTTGTTTAAACGACTCAGGACATACTACCCTTTGTTTGAACCCACCCATGTTTCAAGTGACCAAAAGTATTGGAACATGTGACTGACAGATGTTTCTTGTTGCCCAGGTGTTGCCTTTTACGTAGATTGTTCAAACATTAAATAGCTCTGCATGACTAGTCTAAGTTTCTATCCTTGGTTTAAATCTATAAAGACTGCATTTCTTGTTCAAGAGGATAAACCAACATGGAGACCAGAGAGCTGTCTATGGGAGAAAAGCAAAACATTGTCAAGCTGAGAAATTATGGAAAATCGACCAGAGCCGTTGGATAAACATTGGGCATAGCAAGCCTGACAATTTGGAATATCCTGAAAAAGAAAGAAACTATTAGTGTACTGAGCAACAGACGTCAAACAGGTCGGCCAAAGAAAACAACAGTAGTTGATGACAGAAATATTGTGAGAGCTGTGAAGAAACCCCCCAAAACATCAGTAAGTGACATCACCAATGACCTCCGCAGTGCAGGGGTGAAGGTATCGCAATCCACTGTTTGAAGTAGACTCAGAGTGCAGACATATAGATGCCACAAGATGCAAACCACTCATCAGCAGTAAGAATCAGAAGGTCAGATTGAAATTTGCAAAGAAGTAAAGAGATGAGCCGTAAAAGTTCTGGAACACAATCTTATAGACTGATGAGTCCAAGATTCATCTCTACAAAAGTGATGGAAAGCCCAAATTGTGGAGAATGAAAGGAACTGCTTATGATCTGAAGCATACAAGCTCATCTGTGAAGCATGGTTGAGGTAATGTCATGGCTTGGGCGTGCATGGCTGCTTCTGGAACAGGCTCATTAATATTTATTGATATATATATATATATAGAACATATTACTGATGATGGTAGCAGCAGAATGAATTCAGAAGTGTACAGAAACATTTTGCACAGAAATGCATTCAAACTAATTGGGAGGAAGTTTATCAGCAGCAGGACAATGATCCTGCCAACCAAACAAAGGACTTCATCAGTGGAAAAAAGTGGAAGGTTTTAGACTGGCCAAGTCAATCACCTGACTTTAACCTAATAGTTGCTCTAATAGCATTTCACCTCCTTAGGAGGTGACTAGGGGAGAAACACTCAGAAACAATCAAGAACTAAAAGAAGCTCCGGTAAAATACTGGTATAGCATCACAAATGAAGAATGCAACAGTTTGGTGATGTCGATGGGTCGCAGGCTTGAGGCAGTAATTGCAAGCAAGTGTTATTCCACCAAATATTAAATGGTATTTACTTTAAGATTATTTGTTCCTTTAATTTTGCACACCTAAAAATGCTGTGGTCTAATACAAACGGTGATATGTCCTAAGTTGTTTAACACATCTAGGTGTGAATACCAGGATATTAAAGCTGAAATTCTGAACTCTTCTCTCACACTCATCTTTGGATCTTACACACAAATGTCTTCAGTGACCAACAAAAACAAAGGAATTTGCCTTGCCGTTCCAATACCTTTGGAGGGGACTGTAGATATTATGACCATAATGACGGCGTCTATGTTCAGGTCTAAACACAAATTGAAATTTAGGGAACCAGATGGGGAGGGGCAATATTTGGGAAGAAACTTAACCAGGCTTGGAGGGGTGACCGATCCTCTTCTGGCTGTGCCGGCTATACATTTTAAGAGTACAAGTTGTAATAATTATGAAATGCCTTTGGGTTGTGTCCAGAGTCTATAAAACCTAATCCAGGTCAGAAGCATGACCAGATGGACAAGTACAGGGACGACAGGGACAACCAGGTGGTGGGGGGTTGGTTATCAGAATGGCAGCTGGAATTGTCAGGTATCGTCTTGATCTGCAACACAGCCAGGAGGACTTTAGACCGCGGAGGCAGCGAGTCTTTAGAACCTGATACTCAGTAGGTTAATATAGCATCATAAAACCTTGGGGCAGAGATGGGGGGGTCCAGTGACATTGTGGCACTATCCAGGGGATTTCCATGAATATGTTCACAGAGGCTAGGTTTCTGGGAAGGCTCTCACACAACATGTTGTGTGTCTCTCACATGACATGCTGGTCTTGTGTCACAGTTATTGAAGCAATATACTCTAGAGAATATATGAAATTGCTCAAGTGACATGATTGCACGAAATACATCTTGCTCTGTCTCTAAATCCCACAAGCTAGTGATGTTAGACATTACGCATTTTCTTAGTGGGTGAAATGTCCCTACAATTCTTCACCTGATGTGACCTTGTAAAGAAGTACTGAAACAAACACAGACCATGGCAGGCATAGTTTGTATGTACTATGTGTGTGTGTGTGTGTGTGTGTGTGTTGAGGTGTCGTGAGAATGTTTCCGCTCTATATCAGCACTCAGCAGAACTTTCAATCAGCAATTTCATCTGTTCTTCTTCACCCGGTCATTTTGACCCTAGCATTAAGAAATATAATTATATTTTTTCAGGCCAAGAAGAGCAAATGTTTCTTACTGAGTGAGTGACTGACTGACTGACTACCCCTCGTAAAATAGCCTAGTGTTTAGAGAAGCATATCTGCAATCGATAGGTCTTGAGTTCGAATCCTGTCACAGTCTAAACAAATTAAAACATCTAGATGTGAATTCAAGGAAATGAAACCTCTTGTCTCATACTCATCTTTTGATCTTAAACCCAAATGTCTTCCGTGAACAACAAAAACAAAGGAATTTGCCTTGCCCTTCCAATACTTTTGGAGGGATCTGTATATTATTAAGCAGAACGTTTTCTTTAATATTAAAAACTATTGGTTAATTTTGTCCATCTTAGGAAAAAAGGTACATTCTGGCTTTTGGGATTAAACAATGTGTTAATCATACGGTAAAGGTGGTCTAAATGGACTACAAAAAAACGAGTAGTGATTTAACATCCTGGGTCGATTTGAAACGCTAACATAATGAGGGTAAACAAAATGTTAACACACCACAAAGTTTAAGTTTGAAAATTGTTTCTATTTTAGGCAGTGGAGAATTCCAGTAAATAATAATACGTTTACAGTATATTGAAGATTGAAATTACTGCTCTGAAAACACCGCTAATTAATAGCATAAACAAACATCTAAATGTGGAGGCTATTTTGATTGTAAAATACAGTTTGATGAAAAAGGCCAATTTCACTCTGGTGCTATAATTTCATTTCATAACAAGACTGTCTCACTTCGCATTTCAGGAGGACAATAAAACATTGAAAACTTGATTGTACTTTCCTCCTGTTTTGTTATTATGTTTCAGTTTTTTATTCAACCTATTATTCAGACTGATTAGAAGAAATGTTTTGTAAAACAATATCATAGCCTCAGCACAATAACATGCAACCCTACATTTTCCTCTGAGTCTCGAGCAATATGGGTGTAGAGAATTTAAAACATAATTAACACTTTGTCTCTTTTGCTCACAGAGAGTCGATGGTGTCTCTTTGTAAAAGCACTTTTCTTCCACCACTGTGGTATACAGATAAAGCGTTTATTGTTCTTTGATAAGGCAGACAGAATAAAGGAAAAAAACAGAATGGGGCAGAGAAAAAAAATCTTGGCTCAAATGAGGCCTCAGCCCTGCCAAAAACAGAGATCTGCAAACAGCTTACCAGTTCATTTAAGAACTATCAGAGGATTGACTAAACTAAATCCTTACAATTAACACCCTGAAAGCAGAACTGAGAGATTTTCTGCATTATGGTGTCATAACGGGCAAAACTGTATTTCCTTAGTCAAATCCCATGTACAGTATGTATGGATAAGCATGCATGTGAGGATACAAGTTGGTTAGTCTTGGTTGGGAAAATGATTTCCAGAATCACCGCCAATGTTTGAAGGACGTTATAGAAGCTACACACCTCCAAGCTTCAGTCAGGCCTAATCTGTTTTTGTTCGTGTAAAGACCCATCCAGCAAATTGCATGTCAAGACTGTCAGTCAATCGCCCTTCCTCCAGAGGTTTTAAGTGAAGCCTAAACAATCCCATTGGCTTTAAGTTATGTACAGGTTTGAGCAGATCAATAAGAAATACGTTTGTTAGCTTTGGTTCTTAAAAATAACAACAAGGCCCGGACAGATTATTCAATGGAGTCTTTCTTTCGTGACATCTGCCTTGAATGTTCAGTTGTTCCTTGCATTCAGTTTGGCTGGTTGCGAGTCCAGTAGAGCGATGTCAAGTCCCAATGAAGAACATGCAGTAGACTGTTTGGAGGTTTGGAAGCCCCGACGGGAACCTGTCTCTGCCCCAAATGACACACTATCCCCTATTTACAGTGTGCCACTATTCCAAAAGGGCTCTGGTGAAAAGCAGTATGCTATGTATCGAATACGGTAACATTTAGGATGGATCTGCCTACTTCCTCACCACGTGCAGCTAATTTATTTCAGTCTTTCTGCTGCAACACTGACAGCCACCATCGATTTATACTAACAGCTGTCCATGACAATTAGAACATAATCATAGCGTGGAGCTCTCTTTTCTTTTCTCTGTCAGATGTTTATACAAACCTAATTCAGGACTGGTTGAAAGGTGTAAAAATAAAACATGATTCAATCATGCGGAAGCTGCTTGAGAGAGGCGCAAGATCAATGTACGGTTCTTCTAACAATGGGCACAGTTTGCTCATTCAAATATTCTTTTCTATGTAATTATTGTGTTGTAAGAAAAGATTCACATGGCAACAAAACAAACATTGGCTCACAAGTCAAGGTGTATGTATTGTTAAAGCATTATCACTTATTCAAAAAAAATATCATGCCAGAAATCCATAAAACAAACACAAGCTGCTGTTAGAGATAGCGAGACCAAACAAAGCCTGTCCAGCCAGATAAAACAGTGCCTTGAAAACTATGTGCATAGAGAGATAAAAAAAAACACGCACACATGCAAAAAGAAAAAAAAGGAGAAACAAGCCAAGTTCTCTAACAAGCCAGCACTATCCAAACCAAAGCCGCTCTCTGGTAGCGGACCAGACAGTGTGCAGATGGATCTGGCTTCATGGTGGGGTGAGGGATTAGGCATCCTATATTTACATGGATAGGAGGTGAGCTACAGTACAGTAGAATATAGATACTGCACATAGTGCACGGGGGGAGCTCACCGCTCGAAACATGGCTACATTTCTCTCCTATACCCCTCTAAAATTCTAATATTATCAATGTTGAAAATGGAAAGATAGTGAGGGAAGCCTGGTTGCATGATAACCAAAGTGTGGCTGCCATTCTTCCCTTCTCTTTGAGTGATAAACAGAGCTCACTTAGGAGTGGATCAGAGCAGCTTTGCTCTGCCTGTCTCAGATAAAGATCAGCCTGGAGGCTTCACCTAGACCTGGAGAAATCATTTTGGCTGAAACCGTGATTTGTCATCTCCTCGCCCAGCCGTCTGCGCTAACAATACCCTTTTCTGTTTTTTTTTTTCTTTGCTTGGAATCATATCCTAAGTGTTTCCACATTAGGTATTCAGGAATATAACGCCAGAAAATATCATTTCATTTCTCAGGCACATTTTATGATAAGATTTTGCAGACAGTGGATCCCAATGGGGGTCATTTGCCCACCAAATAGCAGGAGGAATACCGACCTCATACATGGTAAATTAAAGCATAACCCATTTCACTAACAACCATCTCTCCAGAGTCCAGATTGTAATGCAAGCCTGCCCAGGAATCTGTTGCTTTTTCTAACCACGCAAAGTGACCATGAGAGGAAGCTGAAGGTACAGCTGTTATTTGTCCGAAGGACTCATCTGCATCCTGAACTTTACAGCTCTATTAAACAGGTAGTGTTTCCTTGCTTTGGGGTACAAACCAGTATGAGCCATCTACAGACCTGTTTTTACTAAAGTATACCATCTGTCCTTGTCCTTATATTGTCCACATTATGATTGTGCTCACATTCTCAGGCAGGTGTAAGAGAAATAAAAGGCGCAGATCAGATTGTCATTGTCTCACAAAGAGAAATGTATTGTTTTAAGCCAGGATGCTGCAAGCCGAGTAGCAACCGCGACAATAGTTCTACTAAACAAGAAGTTTAATACACATAATCCTGGAAGGGTAAAAATGTAACTTGTGAGAAATTTCACTGATGTGTTATGCATTCCTTCATGTGACACATGCAAATATTTACCTTCAGATAAACTATGTAACTTATAAGGGTCAGTGAACTGGTCACTAGTAACAGAGTCTAACACTTGGACACGTGTATACATCTAAGCTGCAGATCCAACGGCTAGTAGCCTTATGACGTTGCACACTGGGCCGCAGGCTTTGACCTGGTCACATGTGGACAAGCTCAAAGCTGAACATACATTAAAGAATAGAATTCAGTTAACTGAACTCTGAGACTTCGGTTAATAAGCGTTGCAGTACACAATGTGAGAAAATAGATTTATTTTAAAATGAACAAAAAGGATAAAAAGTAAAAAATAACAAGGTATAAAGGTCACATGGTACAATTGTGACCTCAATACCAGTGTTAAAGTAAGAGGGTTCCTTGGCTTTTGTTGCCATAGGGCCAAGTCAGGTGAAGTTGTGCCATCAAATGTAGAGCCACTGAGAGTATTTGAAAGGAACATTGTTTTCACATCACTGCATCTTTTTTGAATAGTTGAAATAATAAACTATAACATGAGCAATCCAAATAGAGAACAGAACAGATCTCTTCAATTTCAAGAGCTGAATTGGACGGATTCCGCACCTTAAGGGCTTTGATGTGGCATACAGCAGCTGTTGTAGAAAACAAAACTCTTGTGAAGAATAGCGTCCTTTCATGATTATATTACTGAATTACCCATGCATTTGTAAGACAAGACACATCTAACACCTTCTAAGCGACTCTCAAAAAAGCGGCTTAATGAAGAATGGCTTTTGTCCGTCTACTAAACATCTTTGTAAAAAGTCTGTCTGAAAATGAATTAAAATTAATAAATTAAAATGTTCGTAACCCGTACATCGACATGCTCCGAACACAGAACGGACTGCAAATTAGTATGTGCGCATGCAATGGCTCCATGCTCTGTGTGCCTTTGCACGCATATAAACGGCTTGAAAGCATAATGAATAAAAGTGGTTTAGAAAATGCGCAAGCATTCGGTACTGTTAGACTTACGTTTGCAGCGGTTATCTTGCTGAGATGACAGCCCTCCTGTAATAACACACATGGTGAAGTAATGTTAGTGCGCGCTCTCCATGATTACATAATGCATTCAACCACAGTATTGATTTTAACTGTAATCCCCCCACCCCATAGCGTAATCAACAGGGGCACTACGGATCCATCTCCATCTGTGTGTATGTTTTCTTTGCGATATCTCAGACACCAACGGCGACACTGATGACACTCGAGTGAGCGATGTGTCTTGCCATAGGGTCTCGGTTATTTCAAAACAGGGCGTGGAGCGACAGATTATTAAAAAAATGAGTTCATGTTATTCTGATTTTTATTCATATTCATGTTTGCTTTGAAAAAAAGCAATACTTGAAACCGGTTTTGCGCACGTGCAAGTGAGTCTGACCACAAGTGAGAAACCATGATGACACGGATGTGTTTGACACATCGCAAAAAAAGAACAGGGAGAGACTTGTAGGTTACCTGGCAAACAGTTTCTTCTAGGGGCGAGACTGCTGTCGGCAGTGATTCTGAGGTGTGGATGGGGGTTGACCAGTGTATGACAAATACGCTAGGATATCACATGGCATTTCATGGTTATCTATATAGCGATGATGTAAATCCCACTGCTACTAAATGTACATGGTAGAACTGAAGAAGTGTAGCCTCACCTGTTGATAAATCATTGCTTTTGTAACCTGTGGACAGCCAGTGAGAAATGACCTATATTATTAACGTTTGGTAGGCTTTTTGGTACACTTAAATAATGCAATCTACTTCAACAGCTTAATATTATTGATATATCAGTATCACCAACAAAAACGTAACACATTTCTCTCCCAGGCAAATTGTTATTTCTGACAAAGCACAATTAAGTCATGCACTATCATGAGCAGCTTTTAATATGAAAATAAATTTTGAGTGGTCCTGTGAGGCCTTTATGACAACATCATAAACATCAAAGTGGGTTGACAGATCATTTGTTTGGTGTTCTGATCAGATAAAAACTGAAAATGCTCAAATTGTGTTTCATAAAGTGGGAATATAACTGGCAGTAACACACCTAACAATAAATTGAAATGGAACATACTTTTATAGCAAACTATGGAAACCATTAACTATTTTGTTCAATGACTACATTATTTGATCTTCTTTAAATTCATGTTAACACTCGCTGGTCCTTTCCCTTTGTTTGACATTAATTATTGATATCTGCTAATCGATTATATGGAACTGTTTTAATACGATAAGATAACAGATTATTTAAAAAATAGATTTTCAAGTTTGAGGACATATGTATATATTTATACAATGAATAATGAAAATTATTTGAAATTACTTTGAAATTGGCCTTTGCTGCTGTAATCTGTAGTGCATAGAACCTCAGTGTTAAACATGTGTGTACTGTAACATAGCTTAACATATTCCCAAGACGATTTACTTTCTCATTTGTCACTCCGGCGGTTACTACAAAGTTGTTTGACTTTTGTCTTCTTTATAGCCGTTAGCTCTGATCACACTCTGCACTTCAAAAGCCCTATCCAATGCAATAAGAGACAGACACAGTGAAGACACAGGGCCATGCCGATACATTAAAAAGAACTAGTCTCAAGTCTCAAACGCAAACACACAAAGCTCTGATAATTATAACTTAATGTGATGTTGTCACGCTGTCTCATTAGCGGGTGCATAACCATAACAGTATCTTCTCTCATCCAAGGGGAGGCGCTACATAATTTAGACAAAGGCATTTACTGTTTCCATGTTATGAGTTAAGTTCTAAACTTTCTGATGAATGTTTGTCATATAAGCCTAGCCAAAGTTCCTCAATACGCTCAAAGATGGGTTTTTGTTGCAGGTACTATTGAGACTTCAAATGCGTATTGATTTCTTAGTTGAAGAAAAAAACCTTGCAAGTCAAGTTGTTACATTGCTCAGTTGGAACCCTGACAAACATTTGGGTAGAAAATACACCCTCAAAAGAAATGTAATGCATGCTCAATGCACAACCTGACACCACTACGACAACACAAGCCAATAATAACTGACACTGTGGTAAAGATGTCTTTGCGTGTCAGTAGTAAGAGGACTGAATATCAAATGGAGCATAAAAAATTAACAATAAACAGTGACAAGCTTCTAAATTGGGAACAAAAGAGGCCCGCAAGGCAGCAGAATATCATCCTCTCCCAAGGGAACAGATAATAGCTCACAGAGAGATAACAGTATTTAACTTTTAATCACCAATTTTGTTTTCTTTGTACTGCATATAATAATCCGACTACATGACTTTGCGACATAAAGGGGAGATCTGGCGATGAAGGAAGACATTGATGAAGAGGAAGAGTGGAGAGGGCTGCTGACAGGTGAAACAATGAAAAAGAAGAAGTACAACATAAACACCATGAAACAAGTCAACAGTAAACATATTGTCCCCCCACAAATGATTTACTTCCTCCTGAGCCGTGGATTGACCTTTATCTACAGATGAGGCATATCACGTTTTTTACACATTGGCCATTTAGTGCCTGAAGAGTAGTGTGTTCCCTGTTTCACACAAAATGCAAAATGACAGGAAATCCATTGTGGTGGATGCTAGTGGTTCATCATGTACCAAATTTGATATCTTTAGGTCATACAGGATGAGGGGCACGACCTTGCTTATTTGCATTTTTTGTTGTTAGTTTAGGTGCAACCATCTGGCCAGCTTAATTTTTTAAATGCCAGGCAAGTAATTCACACACGATTCCAAAAAATTTGACCAATGTAATCTGAGATATTGTACACATAGTGTGAATTAATGTGGGCACAGATGAGTGCTGATCCATACATCAGTAAGGTCAAAGACAGGACAGGGACTAGTGGCTAAAGAGATCACAGGGGGATCATGCTAAGGCTACTGTGCATGTTTTATGAATGTACCAGGATGCCAATTTACCCAAGTTCACCTTTATTGCTACATGTGCCATCCCCCACAATGCTCCAACTTGGAGGGGTTGAGTTGGAATTTAAGCTGGACCTTGTGTGCAATTGATGATGTAAATAATACAAGCCCAATCCTTAACAGAGCTGCAGCACATAATATATTCCAAACTTAGAACAAACTATGCCAGACATGTAAAAAAGTGTCTTATAACGTTAAAAATAAGTGGTGTGATATACTGTATCAACCATCACGTACTAATGGGAAAACACTGTACATTGCATTTTGAATGCCAAACTATGCATTTACTATAGTCCGCGCAATGCCAAACTATGCATTCACTATTGCCCGTTCAATCCAATTTGTAGACAAAAGATGAGAATACTTTGTTCAAGTTAAAGTGTGTTCTGTTTCAAAGAAGAGAAAAACAAGAGCAACCTGTTAATTTTGCATTAACATTCATAAACGGGACTGAGGCCGTGTACTGCTTAGTCAGAGGATGATGTTTGTGCAGACCAGTAATGGAAAATGTCAATAAGCACATGGAAAATATTCCAGATACTATTGGCATCCCCAAAATCACCCTACCTATGAAGTGAACGTACTGTATAGTGTTTCACACAAAACACAAATTGCACTATGTCTGGAGAGACTAGCTCAAAAGTAGTGCACGACCCAGGGCATAGGGTTCCATTTGGCATTCATTTAATATTTTCTGAGGTAAGCATTGGAGGGCTGGATGAACTGAAGCATGAGTACTGAAATACGTTAGGTAAAATAGATAAATGGGCATAGGTAAAAATGTCCCTTCAATATTATAGCCATTAATGTAATAGGTAGTAAATTAAACACAGCTGACAATAAATCTTTAGGCAGAGAAAAGAAAAGTTAAGAAAATCTTAATTTAACAATATTAGCAAATAAAGTGCTTGTCAACATATGAAGGTAACTGTAGTCAGGAGTGATATTTTATTTTAAAATATGTTTCATTGATCTGACCTGCCAAGTATGAAAATGTTTTTGAGATGTTGTATGATATATTTATCGAGGCACACATTAGATAGCTAACTCAACTAGATTACTTGCTGGCTAGAGTCTGGAATGAATCTGTTGGTCCGGTTAGCTACCTATAATATTGCATTGTCATTCATTTAGACCTGATCATCTTGCAGTGTTTTAGGCATTTACGAATTAGAACCTATAATTACATTACGATTTTAGTGAAATTGGTTCCTTCCTAAAATATAAGTATTTGATATAATTCTTTGGGGCGACATCATGAAGTCTGCTATTATTTTGAAAGACCAATTACTTTTCATCTTGGCAACACTGTGGGCTCCAGACCACTGTTTCAATTATGTTGACATACACATCAGGTATGTGTATGTAAACATCTTCAAAACATATTTTTTAATGCCCACGAACAATCAGGGCCAAATCAGACTCAAGTGAATAATTCATATTTAGTTTTTGACTATGTACTTTCATGAAATAAGTGCACACCATCCACTTTGATGAAATAACTAACTATCTTTAAGGTATGTGGTAGATTGTTGAAGAAATGTGCCATGTGCAGCAATAATAAAGAATAACACAGAAGTTCACAAAACAAAAATATGCCAATATTTTTCGATGAAAAAACAGTAAAGGGAAATACAAATAGGAAATATACACAAGAACAAAAAAAATACCTCCAAAAGCGAAAAACAAATTTCGTAGTGAAATCTGTGTAGAACATTGAATTGTATAAGACAATATTTGGAGTTGAATGAACAGGTATGAATGCATTCAGATTTGTTTCTAAGATCTGTAGACACCTGAAAAAACAATTTATTTCTATATAGGTCATTGGGTTTCCACAGCAAATAAACAGAGGCAAAGACTCAATACTCTGTATATAGACTCTATATTGAAGGCCCCACCATCGCTTAAAATTATTATCAAGGTTAAAGGGGACAAAGGAGGGGTTGCTCACTATTGAAAGTGAGAATAACATTGGTCAAGGTCAAAATGACCCTACATTTTTCTTCCAGAGACTGACTGCACTATGTATAATAGGATTATGATTATAAAGTGATTTCTCCAGGCTGACAAGGGACATGATTACAGAGCCAACAGAGAAGGGGTAGCAATCCTCACTCTCCATTCTAAGCCAGTTGGGCGACGCAGGAGCGTTGTCAAGCCAAACCGTGACGGCGTGGATGTTAGCAGCCCAATGGAAACATACATCTTTTGGGAGAGCCAGTCCTCCCTTCATCTTGGACATACACAATAGGAACTTTTAAATTGGGTCTATGACTGGTCAGTTTCTTTCACCTCTTTACCTGTTTCTGCAGTTGGCTAACTAAATGAGTTACTCTGTGCTCTGGTCTGTCTATTCAGAAATGCTCAGTAGGGTAAGTAATGGTCTCTACTGATTGGAGCATGTCTCTTAAACAAATTTGTTTTCAGGGACAACTACAATGATATAATATATACAACCAAAACCTGCCAGTGGGTCCACTAGGGGTCACAGTATTTTCTTATTTTCTTATGACGTGAAATAATGAATCTGCTACATTGTTTGGCTGACATACATACATATATACATATACATACGTACATATACACACACATATACACACACACACACACACAC
>JACXGJ010001429.1:0-84318 GCA_016801105.1 Esox niger | reverse complement strand
CATTACTGATACTGACTTGTGACTGTATAAGTCACCTGTACCATGGACCCTAACGCACCTCCATACCATTACTGATACTGACTTGTGACTGTATAAGTCACCTGTACCATGGACCCTAACGCACCTCCATACCATTACTGATACTGACTTGTGACTGTATAAGTCACCTATACCATGGACCCTAACGCACCTCCATACCTTCACTGATACTGACTTTTGACTGTATAAGTCACAAGTAAATCCTCTTTAGTCCAGAGGATGCGGCATTCATGATTCCCGAAAATCACAAATTCTGAATCGTCAGACCACAGGACAGTTTTCCACTTCGCCTCACTCCATCTTATATGAGTTTCGGCTCAGAGAAGGCGCTAGCATTTCTGCGTATTGTTTATGTAAGGTTTCTTCTTTGCATGGTATAATTTTAACTTGCATTGGTGGATGCTGCGTCCTGCTGTGTTCACAAATAATGCTTTTTGCAAGTATTCCGGAACCCATCCAGTGATGTCCACTACAGAATTGTCTGTTTTTAAAGAAGTGCTGCCATCAAACATTGGTTTTCACCCTTGACCCTTGCGTACAGAGATTACTTCATCTTGTTTGAATTGGGTGCCGTAGATGATGAGAACTCTTTGCAATTTTACGTTGTGATGCGTTATTCCTGAACTGTAGCACTATTTCCCACGCAGTCTTTCACAGAGTGGTGAACCCCTCCCCATCCTCACTTCTGACAGTCATCCTTTCTTTTTAAAACCCAATCATATAACTAACCTGTTGCCAATTTACCTAATTAGTTGTGTGATATTCCTCCAGGTTTAGTTTTTTCCAGTCTTCTTTCCCATATTTTTGGAAACAAGTTGCCTGGCATAACTTTTAAAGTGAGCATGTATTTTCCAAGAAACAATAACATTTCTCAGTTTCAAAAGTTCAAGTTGTCTTGGTACTATTCTGTATTTAATATATGGTTTAAATTATTTGCACATCACTGCATTCTGATTTCTGTAGATTTTACACAGCGTCCCAACTATTTTGGAAACTGGGTTGTAGAAGGCTTGTTAATAATTGGTACTAAGTGACTTTGCACTGTAAAATAAAAAACATGTCATTCCTTAACTGCGTTGTGTACATGGTTACCGGAAACCAAAAGAACAAGTGTAAGTCGTTTCCATAACTTTAGCAACATGTCTTAAACAATGGTGACTTTGTTATGATTTGTCCTTTATTATCTGTGCTTGCTGTTTATCCAGTCGTTCTAGTCTGAGGAATGTGTCAGACCTCTTTGTGATGGGTGGTGCGCTGATCCTAGAGTCTGCAGTGCTGCTACACTGGCTAGAGAGGGAGGGCTACGGGCCTCTCTGCATGACAGGAATCTCAATGGGAGGCCATGTGAGCACCACTTTTTAACCAATCCTAGATGTCAGCGTACTGTAAACTCCTTACTAAAGGGTAAAGATCAGTCAATGGAGGCTCTGTCTCATCTTGTCACAGATGGCGTCATTAGCTGTAACCAACTGGCCAAAACCGATACCTCTGATTCCCTGTCTCTCTTGGACCACCGCTTCCAATGTTTTTACCACAGTAAGCATGCCTTTATCCTTCAACAATTCATTAAAAACATTTTTTAGAATGGAGTGTTTTTGTTTTAAAATGACAGGCAAATCATAAAAACTGCCCAAAGTTGTTAAGTGTAGTACTTTGATGAAATATGGCATACTTTGTGTTCTACAGGGTGTTCTGAGCAAAGCTGTGAACTGGAGGGAACTGGAGAAGCAGTATGCCATGCACTCAGTGTACGAGCAAGAAATTATCCGACTGCTGGAGTACTGTGGGGTATGACGTGCAAAGCCGTAACAGAACAATAGGCCTACATACAGTGGATATAAAAAGTCTACACACCACTGTTAAAATGCCATTTTTTTATGATGTAAAAGAATGAGACAAAGAAATCATGTCAGAACTTTTTCCACTTTAATGTGGCATAATGTAAACAATTCAATTGAAAAACATATAGAAATCTTCAAGGGGGAAACATGAAAAATAAAAGCCTTACAATAAACGGGTTGCATAAGTGTGCAGACTCTTATACTGGGGATGTGGCTGTGTTCAGAAGTAACCTGTCACATTCAAAATAGAAGTAATTACAAACCTGTCATCATTTAAAGTGACATCATTTAAAGTGAATATTAATCACAAATAAAGTTCAGCTGTTCTAGTAGGATTTTCCGGACATTTTCTTAGTTGCGAGCAAAAGTCTTGTTCCACAGACTGCTTCCAAAGCATCAGAGGGATGTCATTCTTGAAAGATATCAGTCAGGAGAAGGGTACAAACGAATTTCCAAAGCATTAGATATAGCATGGAACACAGTGAAGATAGTCATCATCAAGTGGAGAAAATATGGCACAACAGAGACAAGAACCGGATGTCCCTTCAAAATTGATGAAAATAAATCTGGTCAGGGAGGCTTCCATGAGGCCTACAGCAATATTAAATGAGCTGCAGGAATTTCTGGCAAGTACTGGCTATGTGCTACATGTGACAACAATGTCCCTTATTCTTTATATGAATGGGCTATGCGGTAGGGCAGCAAGACGGAAGCCTTTTCTCTCAAAGAAGAGCATCCATGCCCGGCTGAAATTTGCAAAAACAAACATCAAGTCTCACAAAATCATGTGGGAGAATGTGTTATGGTCTGATGACACCAAGGTTGAACTTTTTGGCCATAATTCCCAAAGATATGTTTGGTACAAAAACAACACCCAAAGAACACCAAACCTACAGTGAAGCATGGTGATGGCAGCATCATGTTTTGGGGCTGTTTTTCTTCAGCTGGAACCGGGGCCTTAGTCAGGGTGGAGGGAATTATGAACAGTTCCAAATACCAGGTAAGTTTGGCACAAAACCTTCAGGCGTCCATTAGAAAGCTGAAGATGAAGTTCACATTTCAGCACGACAACGACCCAAAGCATACATCCAAATCCACAAAAGCATGGCTTCAGCAGATGAAGATTAACGTTTTGGGCCAGAGCCCAGACCTAAATCCAATTGAACATCTGTGGGGTGATTTGAAGAGGTCTGTGCACAGGAGATGTCCTCGCAGTGTGACAGATTTGAAGCACTTTTGCAAAGAAGAGTGGACTAATATTGCCACATCAAGATGTGCCATGCTTATAGACTCCTACCCAAGAAGACTGAGTGCTATCATAAAATCAAAAGGTGCTTTAAAAAAGTATTAGTTTAAAAATCCCACAATAACAAGGTTCTTTTGGGGTTTTTATTTGTAAATGTTTCTTTTTCAATTGAATTGTTTACGTTATACGTCAAGCTGAAGGTGGAAAAAGTTCTGACTTGATTTATCTTGATCTCATTTTTTAACATCACAAAAACCTGACATTTTAGGGGTGTGTCGACTTTGTATATCCACTGTATAGTACTATATAGTATGTTTTATGCTTTGAGATAGTATTGTCAATGAAACCAAACATTTTGGGTCACTGTTTAAATGTAAAGAAAATCAGAATGCAATGATGTGCAAACATTAAAACCCTATATTCAATAGAAAAAAGTACAAAGACAACATATGAAATGTTGGAACTGAGAAATGTTATTGTTTTTGGATAAATATATGGCCACTTTGAATTTGATGCCAGCAACACGTTTCAAAAAAGTTTGTACAGGCATATTTACCACTGTGTTGCATCACCTTTTCTAACAATACTCTTTAAGTGTTTGGGAATTGAGGAAACCAATTGCTGTTGTTTTGAAAGTGAATGTATTCCCATTCTTGCTTTGTATAAGATTTCAGCTGCTCAACTTATTGCGGTCTCCTTTTTTGTATTTGGGACAGAGGCAGCAAAAGACTAGAACCTTTGTATAATGCTAAAAAGGAAAACTGGTGGAATACACATCTAATTAGGTCAATTCGCAACAGGTCAGTAACATGACTAGGTGTTAAAAGATCATTCCAGAGTGGATGAGTCCTTCAGAAGTAAACCCACTCCACGCAGGCAAATAATGCAACTGTTAAGAATAATGTTTCTCAATGTAAAATTGCATTATGGGGATCTCATCATCCATGGCATATAATATTCATGAATAGATTCAGCCAATCCGGGAAAATCTCTATGCAAGGGACGAGGCCAAAACCAATATGGGATGGCCGTGATCTTAATGACCTCAGTTGGTAATGCATTAAAAACAGGCACGATTCTGTAATGGAAATCCGTATCTGTGAAGACAGTAAGTCCAAAAAGCATTATCTGTGAACACAGTTCGTTGAAACTCTACCATGCAAAGAAGAAACCATACCTAAACAACATCCAGAACCGCCACTGCCTTCTTTGGGCCAGAGCTCATTTTACATGGACTGAGGCAAAGTGGACTCTGTCCTGTGGTCTGACAAATCAAAATGTTAGATTATTTTCAGGAATCATGGACGCCACGTACTCCAGGCTCAAGGAGAGGTACCATCCGGTCTGTTATCAGAGCACAGTTCAAAAGCCAGTGTCCGTGATGGTA
Source organism: Esox niger (assembly GCA_016801105.1). Taxonomy (NCBI): domain Eukaryota; kingdom Metazoa; phylum Chordata; class Actinopteri; order Esociformes; family Esocidae; genus Esox; species Esox niger. The sequence continues at coordinate 79,805 of JACXGJ010001429.1, read as the reverse complement.
TGAGCATTAGTGCATATGGCATGGATGACTTGCACATCTGTAAAGGCACCATTAATGCGGAACAATATATACAGGTTTTACAGCAACATATGCTACCAACCAGACTACATCTTTTTCAGGGAAGGCCTTGCTTATTTCAGCAAGACAATGCCAAACCACAGTCGGCTTGTATTACAACAGCATGGCTCTGTAGTAAAAGAGTTTGTGTGCTAAACTGGCCGGTCTGCAGTCCAGACCTGTCACCCACTACTATTTGCAATCAAATATTGGGATAAATGATTTGCACATCATTGCGTTCTGTTTTTATTAGCATTTTATGAAGCATCCCACATTTTTTGGTCATGTACCACATTCCCTCGTGCCATATTGCTTAAATAGCTGGTTCATTTTTATTTCAGTCAATAGCTTTATTATACCTTTGTCCTTTCATCATTTCAGGTTGATTCCTTCAAGATGGGTCAGGAGTTTATAAAAAACTCACTTGACAGTCTTTCTGGTCTGGATCTCTCTACCGACCTCCTGAGTCTGCATGGTCCTGAGGGGGACAGCATGAGGCTTTGTTCCGCTGCCCTGCATTCCCATGCTGCAGGAGGAACTAATGGACCGGACCTGTTGATTGGACAAGATCATAATCATGAACTAGACCAGATGATATCTTCTGTTAGCAGTGGCGGACCTCATGTGAACATGGTGCACCCTAACATCAGCCAGGCTGGGGCGCAGCGCAAGTCCCTCCACACTGAGTCTCTGGACTTCATGAAGGGTGTCATGGACGAGTGCACACACATTGCTAACTTCTCAGGTGAGTTTTTCAGATTATTATTGGGACTGAAAGAAGTAGACCTTCCTACAAAGCTGGCCTGGTTCAGGTGATGCTATCTCTGCAATATGTCGATAAACTTTCTATGCGCAATTATTTGTTGAATTGCAGGCTTCAAGTTTGCACATCATTTGCACTGCTTGAAGCCTAGAATGAGAGCAGCTCATAGTATATGCCTGATTTTCATGAGATTTGAGAAAGTTGTTGACTGCACTGGACCCATCAAATCTCGTCTGAACACGTCAATCAACATTACATTGATATATCTTTTTTTAAATTGCGGATGGACATTAGTGGAACAGTTCCTTATGATGGGATATCATATTCTAGGAAAACACTAGAGTTGGCATTCCTCATGATTGTTTAGTTTATTCTTTATTTTGCTTTTTAATTTCTCCATACAGTAAATATACTTGAGTCTTTGAAAATAAATTACTTAAGACTAAGGTTAAATGCATTATTTCATGTTTATTTTAATTCTTATAAACAAGAATAAGCTATATTGTACATTTTATAGTTTGAACAAGCTGAGTAGTTTAAACTCGCTGTTAAATTTGCGATTTTTCAAATGTTACAATTCCAACTGGTAGCCAATTATAACATGCAGTAAAAAAGACAGTTTCACAGGAAAAAACATCTGTCTCGGCTCAAGAGCTAAACTTTCACCACCACTAGCTTAAAATATCCAAAAGAACTCTGGAGTCTATCTTTAGAGAACTCTCAGTAGCTCATGTTTGTTGAAAAAATTGCCTTTGTTATGTAACAAATGTCAGCAGCTTGGCATTCTCAAGCACCTATACATTTTCCATGAAATGGGGAGGATTGTGCCTGCGTTTGGAAAAACGCATCCCCGGCAAAAATTCCTTAAAGATATTTTTAGTAGGAATGGTTCAACCACATATATAAACAAAAATGTACAAAATGTTATATATTTTTATATTTCTATGTTTTAATGTTAATGTCAAAGTGCACTTGTTTGATGTATTTAGCTGTTGAATTTGTTTTGTAGCTTCCGGGCAACAATTTCCCTGAACCCCTTTGGCATTGGACTATATCTACAGTGTCCTCAAATACTTGAAGCGAATCATGCGTTTAACTGAATTGACTAACACTCAAGTTTTACTGTCTTTGTTTGGTAGTGCCAGTGGATCCAAGTCTAATCATTGTGGTACAGGCAAAGGAAGACGCTTATATTCCACGCACAGGGGTGCGGAGTCTACAAGAGATCTGGCCAGGCTGTGAGGTGCGCTATCTTAATGGAGGCCACATTAGTGCCTACCTCTTTAAACAGCGAGTTTTTCGGTGAGTTAGTGGTAAATCAGTTTCACAAAAATCTAAATGTCTGTTGTATTTTTTGTATAATATTCTGAATTCTTTGGTATCTGTTTGTCTTACAGGCAGGCTATCTATGATGCCTACAACCGGTTTCTTCAAAAGTATTGCAATACTTAGCCTCTAAAACAGAAACTCATCCTCACAGGAAAAGGGTGCCATTTTCTAATATGTAAATAATTTCAAAGTATGCAGTAGAATTTAAGAATCTCAAAGAAATGATGAAAAATGACAATATATTTGTGGTGCTATGAAAATGACACTAGATTATTGGGAAAAAAATTATATATTTGTATTGAATGGATAAACATCTTCCACACCTCAAATGATCCCACTTGTCCTCTTCAAAATCCTGCCTCATCTTAAATACATGTTGTTGCCTTCACCCAATACTGCATGAATGTAAACTGTCAAAGAGGTAATCTAAAGGTGCCTCACAATATCCTACAACGTTTATCACATATCGCCTGACCACTCAAGCCAAACTGTTTAACAGCTCTATCAACCTCTACATACATGGATTTAGACTGCAATAATTTAAGTAATTTGTGGTTACGTACAAACTAAATAATCAGAGTACCAAAGTACCAATTACAAATAAAAATAAAAAGTGCTTAACCCACGTTTGTTCGGGCTCTGGGCCATCTCATTGACTTGTGGGCCTATTCAGAATGTTAGAATGTGTCCACATTCCAGAAATCATTGGAGGAGTCCATATCCAGATTCATTGTGGTGTTTGATAGACGCAGTGGATTTGAGTAATCAGGCAACCTCATATACTTCCCTCAAACCGTTCCCTTCCCATATTATTCAGAATATTCCTGTTACTGCCCTGCTCTAACATTGACAATTTTTTTTAGGCAGAGAATGTGTCAGTATTAAGAGTTAACCTAATGTTAATAGTACAGTATACAGTATTGTACAGCTCCCTCATCAACCAACCTGGTTTTATAATTGTCAAACATTTCGATTTTTCTGACCAAAGATATAGCTGTGCTCAATCTGTGTTTAAATTTGAAATAAAAAAAATATCATGCTGAGATTGAATTGTCTGGTTTTCATTGGAGTGTCTAGATCTTGAATGTTCTGTGCATGTGCAGATTCCTAAATATAAGATTTGTATTGTACTACTAGCATAAAACCAAGCTAAACTTACCGGTAGACATCTGCAGTTAATGTTTCAAACATAATTTTTCAAAACATTTATCAGAGTGACTGGCATTACTCATTTTAACTTTCTCGCTGGTGTGTCAATCTCTTCGCACTGACTTGTAATCTCATTGTACTTCTGACATACATCTAGTACTATTCGGTAAGGAAGGAAGTGGAGGATATAAGTCGTGTTATGTTTAGAGACTACACAGTACCTGTTCAACAAGCAATTTGTAGTACTGTGTTGATACAGACTTTATCCTGCTAGTCCCCTGTGGTAATACAACCCAGAACCTTGGTTTTGCAAGCACCATACTATAGCCACCAAGCTACAGTTGGAATAATCACTGGCAAGCTATTTAGCTTTACCTTGTTTACCTAAAAAGTAGACAGATGGCAAGGAGATGTAGTTGGTATTACAGGTTATTGTGTAGAAAAATAATTTGTTAAAATGTTGAGTTTTCCAATTTTTCAATTAAATGCCAGGCAAATGATGGACCGATACAATCAACCAGAAACTAAATTAGATTTTCCAAGAACAATGGTGTTCTATATTACAAAAATAAGACAAACTGTATGTAAAATTGTGAAAATGCATCAACAAAAATATACCTGTAAAGAAATCTACATGAATCTGATACAGACAATGGTGCCATCTATTTTTCTATTAATTATATTTCGAAAGAAGGATAAGAATATTTTTCTGCCAGGGAAAACCAAGGACTTGATTGCATACCAGAGGTACAAACCCTTCTGAAGTACTCTAAGAAAAAATATTAGCATGCTTGAACTACTCTCAAAAAGACTGCAAGGTGTGATTTCTCAACAGAATTGAGAAGAGGCAGTACTTTGGAGGCAGATGTGTTTTGATGCCATGCTGGGATGCCCAAAAAAATGCGAAATAGGTTACGTAATTATCGGCAGAGACTTTTATTTTGAACCTAGATATGTTAATATGATCGGCACAAGGGGCGTTACCGGAAGCGGAGATATGACATGTTATAGTAGCAGCGTCACTTAGTTATCACTTTGTTATGTACATCAGCTGGTCTAGCCATGAAGACGATCATCTGCAGCAACTGCGGTCGATAACACCCGACTGCATCAACATAATTTATCAGATTTTTAATTTTTAAATGAGCTAACGAATGGGGGATCGTATTCTTTCTTCCAACTGCATTGGTTTTACTTACATTTTCAGTTGTCTGCGCTACATTTGTTTTGCTGTTCGGTCAGGGCCCAGATACCTGGCATGCTAAGCTAATTCTCACGTCTCGTTTTCTAGCAATAAAGATTAATGTAAATAGTTATCGTTTGGTTCGATCGAAACAATTTGTGAAAATGGTGGACACTGAAAACAAATAGGCCCTAAATGTGTCGGGAAGAGCATTTGCTTGTGTATTTACCCTGGTAAAGTAGTTAGCTTGCTTGGTAAGACTTGAAGTAGTCCAAGCAACCTTATGTAAAATTGCAGTGAGTGAGCACTGCTACAATCGAGTAGGCTGTCAACTTGAAGACACCAATGAAAAGATACGGGTTCTGACCCTACAATTTAAACCCCTAACTATAGTAACCCTCTTACATTGTAAGATGTGGTTAAAATTGTTTTTCTTGCTGCTGTACTTTTTGGTGTTATTTGTTTTGGCCCGATTTTTTGAAGCTGTTGTCTGGTATGAAACTGGCCTTTTTGCCACCCAATTGGTTGATCCTGTAACACTGAGTTTTAAAAAGTTGAAAACAATTCTAGAATGTCGAGGACTGGGATACTCTGGGCTTGCGGAGAAGAGAGATGTCAGAGAACTGGTCAAAAATTCAGGTAACAAACAAGTGCATAAAGTTTTCTTAATACAAGGTATTGTGATCAGCAAGTTCTCCCTGTGTACTTTTTAATGTTAATTTATTCTCCTAGGTGACCTGATGCAAGGAGAGTTATACTCAGCCATCAATAATGAAAAGGAGCAAGCTGAGTCCAAGTCTGAGTCAAGTACTACCTTTAGTGGCGAGATGCACTTTTATGAGCTGGTGGAGGATACCAAAGATGGCATTTGGTTGGTCCAGGTAGGCGGATATTGCTTTATTGCAGTGTTCTTCATTGCCAAGCCTACAGGCTGCCTGTGGCCTTCAGTGCAGCCCATGTTGTGTCCCCCGATTGGATCATTTTTGTCTTGTAGGCAATGATCAGTTTAGAACACTGCTTTATTGATTACACCCTCTATTAGGCATCTTTGAAAAGTAAAACAGAAGCTTAGATATTACCTCCCAAGTTAACATAAAATGTCTGCTTTTTTAGAAGGAAAAATGTTGAACATTTAAACTTTTGTTAAATTACTGGAACTTTGTTTTCGTCAGTGTTGGATTTGTTTCCCATGCAGAATAATGAATGTCGAAACAGAGATACAGTGAGGGGGAAAAAGTATTTGATCCCCTGCTGATTTTGTCTGTTTGCCCACTGACAAAGACGTTGTGAAGGACTGAAATCCTGTAGCGCCCACAAGGTCCCCCAGCTCAAGAAAGCACATGTACAGGCCTGTCTCAAGTTTGCCAATAAACATCTAAATGATTCTGAGGAGAACTAGGTGAAAGTGTTGTGGTCAGATGAGACCAAAGACGGCAAACTATACTTGCCGTCTTTGGAGGAGGAGGAATGCTGCCTATGACCCCAAGAACACCATCCCCACCGTCAAACATGGAGGGGGGGGTGTTTTTCTGCTAGGGGGACAGGACAATTTCACCGCATCAAAGGGACAATGGACGGGGCCATGTACCGTCAAATCTTGGGGGAGATCCTCCTTCCCTCAGCCAGGGCATTGAAAATGGTTTGTGGGTGGTTATTCCAGCATGACAATTACTCAAAACACACGGCCATAGCAACAAAGGAGTGGCTCATGAAGAAGGACATTATGGTCCTGGAGTGGTCTAGCCAGTTTCCTGACCTTAATCCCATAGAAAATCTGTGGAGGGACCTGAAGGTTCAAGTTGCCAAACGTCAGCCTCGAAACCGGAGTGGGACAAAATCCTTTCTGAACTGTGTGCAAACCTGGTGGCCAACTACAAGAAACGTCTAACCTCTGTAATTGTAAAGGGTTTTGCCACCAAGTACTAACTTATTTATTACAGAGGGGTCAAATAATAATTTCCCTCAAAAAATGCCAATCAATTTATAACATTTTTGATATGTGTTTTTCTGGATTTTGTTGTTGTTATTCTGTCTCTCGCTGTTCAAATAAACTTCCCATTGAAATTAAATACTGATAATTTCTTTGTCAGTAGGCAAACGTACAAAATCAGCAGGGGATCAGATACTTTTTTCTCCTCACTGTACACTAACGTTAACAAATCTTCTTTACACAGGTAATTGCCCAAGATCGAGATGCTCTATTGAGCAAAGCCAACTGGGTTAAAATGGTCCAAAAGGTTTCTCAGTTTGGGATTCGGACTGGGACTTTTAACTGCTCCAATGACTCAAGGTAAACTGGATGGATGCATCGCGTAAACTGCATAACACTTACATTACCAGGCACTAAAATATAATAATCAAGTTGCACTGTGGTTTTGCACTCTGAAGTTCATCACTTCTGTTTGCTTCCTGGGGTTTAAGGCCAGGTGTTTTGTGAAAGCACTTTGTGACAACTGCTGATGTAAAAAGGGCGTTATAAAATAAATTTGATTGATTGATTTTGTAATGCGCATTGTAGTAGCTGATGATCATTTTATATGTTCCAGGTATTGTCGTAAAAGGGGTTGGATGAAATCCACACTAATAATGTCTGTGCCGCAGACTTATTCTTCAAAAGGAAAGGTTATGCTCAAAGAGTACAATGGCAGACGCATTGAGATCGAACACATTTTCAAGTGGATGACTACACATGTAGCATCCCGTATAAAAACCATCCGTGTTTCTCAACAGCTTGTTGAAGAGTGGCACCTGAGTGAGAAGCACCCAGTAAAGATGTTCCTATTTGCCAAGCTTGCCCAACCCCCGGCCTTTTTCTCAGCTCTCAGTGTAAAATTTACAGGTCGGATCGAGTTCATCTTTGTAGATGGGCGAACCTGGGACAATATAACCTCTTTGGAAGAGATGGGTGTGCAACAAATGCCCTCATACATCCTAAAAATGCCAGAGGGCATCTACAAATATGGGAACAGCACAGGAGAGTTCATCTCCCTACAGGCCATGGACAATTTTCTCCGTTCCGTTCAGCCAGAGGTCAATGATCTGTTTGTGCTGAGTTTAGTGATGGTCAACCTCATGGCCTGGATGGACCTGTTCATAACACAGGGTGCTACTATCAAGCGCTTTGTAGTTCTCATCAGCACTCTGGGGACCTACAACTCTCTGCTCATTATCTCCTGGCTGCCCATTCTGGGGTTTCTGCAGTTGCCATATCTGGAGAGCTTTTATGACTACAGCCTCAAGCTTTTGCGTTATGCAGACACCACCACCATTGCCTCCTGGGTGAGGACTGACTGGACCTTCTACTCCTCCCACCCTGCCTTATTCCTCAGCACCTACCTGGCGCATGGGCTGCTCATTGACTACTTTGAGAAGAAGAGGAGGTGCAACAATGATGAAGAGAACCCCAATAACTTGGAGTGGCTGTCAAGCCTCTGGGACTGGTACACCAGCTACTTAGTCCATCCGATCACCTCCTTTCATAATTTCCCCAATGAGTCGGACTGGGACGACGATCCAAATTTCCTTCTGGAGAGGTTGGCTTTCCCTGATCTATGGCTTCACCCACTGATTCCCATCGATTACATCAACAATCTTCCTACGTGGAGGTTTAAATGCACACTGGTCTGTCAAGCAAACTCTGAGGGGAACGTCGTAGGGGATCGGGAGTGCAACACAAAAAACCCTACAGGAGGATGGACCCGAGACCCAAATAATGAGCATGAAGAACATGGCTATGTTACGGAGATGCACTGTGCCTCTGGTGTGTGTTGTCCTGCCGGAAATAGAGAGGATCTGCCATGCGTTAAAATGGAAGAGCAACAGCAGCAGGCAGATTGGTCCCAGTGGCCCGAGGACATGATCCACTGCACAGAGTGTGTTGTGTGTCTGGAGAACTTTGAGACTGAATGCGTGGTCATGGGGCTGCCCTGTGCGCATGTGTTCCACCAACAGTGCATTGTGATCTGGCTAGCGGGTGGGCGGCACTGTTGCCCGGTGTGCAGGTGGCCGTCCTATAAGAAGAAGCCAGTTAGATCATCTGACACTGGCCTGGATCAACTCGAACAGCAGGAATAGCAGAAGGTTGTCTGCAAACCTGCATCCGGTTCTGCACTTAACTTATATACATTATTGATGTGTCAATTGTCAGTCCATAGATTCTTGTAGTTGGTTTTCATTTTTTGTATTAGTGCAAAACAAATCTACACACAATAGGGTAAATCAGTCAGAGGGGAGAATAATCTTGCAATATGGTTATTGTCATAAATAATAGCTTTATAAGAAAGTGGTGACTCAATCTGCCTTTTTTCAGTAGATTAATATGCATTTACAATATGTCATTTGGAGACCTAATTTTTCTTAGTGTTTTGCCCTCATCCCTGAAGAAATGCAACATTCAGAGAAAGAGTTTTGCAACTCTTAGGACATTACTCAAAGATGGTATAACAACTAAGTGAGAATAATCTTCTCTTAGCACAATTTTGTCTATCAAAATGTTCTTATTTATTCATTATCAATCTGATATGAAGTTGCTTCAATACTTAAGAAATCTTTCGGTTATTCAAAAAGTAATGGGCTAGGATATGGGCCTTGAAGCCAATACTTTCTGATTCATTTTGAAATTTATATTTCAGGCATGTGATTTGGTTTTTATATTATGTAAGAACCGAACAACTAAATAATATTTTCTAACGTCATTCCATTAGTGCATTCTCTTACCCTGCAGCACCAGCAAGTTTTGTTGTTCGAAATGAAATGACCCTTGAAATGGTGTGCTATGCAGCTTCGTTGCTGACTTGAGTTTTCATGTGTTGTTGGAGCATGTCAATGCCTCTTATCTGTGTTTGTTAACAGATTAACATTTATTTATGAAGGGTATCCCAACAAATCAGTTCACTTATTTTTGTCATCAGTGTTTGTTGGAGATTGAAAAGAGAATTGGAAGTGTTGACATGTAACATGTTACTCATTTAAATAAATGTTTTCATATGGAATTTCTTGTCACTTGGTATTTGCCAAATTGCTCATTCCTTAACCCAAAAATAGTACAGGGCTGAATCTCATCGTATACTATGTACTGCAATAATGTACTTCACAGGTGAAGTACGTACAGTATAGTATGTACAATGCTCCAAAAAGAAATTAAGGAACACAAATCACACATCATGCCTCACACTAAATATAATATATATTTAGATGTTTCTTTACATTGTGTAATTTGTTGAGAACAAAATGATGTAACAACGGTCAATGGAAACCAAAATCAACCGATTGAGGGCTGGATTTGAGGTCACACTGAAAATCTAAGTAAACAATTGAAATCAAAAGCTTTTCCATCTTGTGTGAACTTTATCACGGCAATTCATAATCTAACTCGGTAGTGTGTATGGCCCCCATGTGCCTGTATGCACTTTTGACAGTCTGGACATCTTCCTGATGAGACTGTAGATGGTGTCCTGGGAGATCTCCCAGACCTGTGTCAGGGCATCAGTGAGCTCCTAGACAGTGTGTGGCGCTATTTGCAGCAGTCATGTTACCATTGACTAGCCCGTGGAGGTCTGTGCGACCCTCTGAGTATATGCCTCCTCAAACAATCACTGACCCGCCGCCAAACCAGTCATTCTGCGTGACGTTGCAGGCATCATAGTGTATAACGTTCCCCACTACGTCGCCAGACTTGTGCTGCATGGTACTGGGCTGTGAGCACAGGTGCCTCTAGAGTCTGCTTCTGGCAGTTTGGTCAGAAACATGCACACCAAGTAGCCCGGTGGAGGTCATTCTGTATGGCTGTGGTAGTGTTCCTCCTGTTCCACCTTTTTTATTGTAACGTGTTAAAACTGCAGTGTGCTACAGGCTGCTCAAGAAGTACTCTTGTGACATATTACCTCCAATATTCCCCGATATGGACCTGATTTGTGGCTAGTGAAGAGGCCAATGACTTCCTAAGACAGGCAGTCGTGCATCTAACCACAATCCACAATATACATACCTGAGGTACTTGTGTAAGTAACCCAGAAACAAGATCTGTGCTGAACAAATGGCACAATGAGTAGACCAAGAACATGTGGTGCTTTCCAGGTCCGGGAGGTTGACAAGTGACTGTGAGACCAACTGGATTCCCAACTGCACACATTGTTGCAGTCTCACTCAAGAGTGGTGCACCAACCCCTGTGCTGTTTATTTTGTGGTTTACCTGCAGCATTAGCCCTCACACCACCTGGATATAAAAGCAAGGCACGATGCACTACTTACATAGTATTGGGTTTTATCTGTTTCTCTTTTGTGTGTTTTTCTGTGTATGCTTGTGTGTTTGAGTGTGAGAAAATGCATTAGTAAAAAATAATTAAGGAGAATGTGCGGCATGCAGAAATGATGCTAATAATGAAAGTATTCACCAAGGACTTGGTTGAGATAATGACTGATCTGCAAAAAAGGGGTGCTTTTATCTACCAGTCCTTCTGCTGGGTTGATGCCCCTTTATGGCCCTGTCCAGCTCCTTGTGTAATGGCACATCTTCTGTTATCTCCTCCATGCCCTTGAGATTGTACTGGGAGACACAGCAAACCTTGCGACGACACGTATGGATGTGCCATGGTGGAGCTGGACTGCCAGTGCAACCTGAATGGGCGGCAGGTACAGCCTAATGCTACCCGTAGTGACAACTACACTAGCAAAACTAGAGAAGAATCAGTCAGAAAGGATGAGAGAGCAATTGTCTGTGGCCACAACCAGCAAAATCATACCTTTTTGGGGAGTTGTTTTGCTGTTGCCACTCCATTGCACTTGTTGTCACTTTCATTTGCACCAAAACAGGTGACATTGATTCACAATCGCTTATGCTTCCTAACTGGACCGATTGATATCCCTGAAGTTTAATTAACTTGATTTTATACTGTGATGATTGCATGTTAATGAAGGAACCTGCAATTCCCGTTGACGTTGTCATGCAGCATCGCGAGGTTGCTTAACTAACCTCAAAATCTCTGGAGGAAAGCCTGGATATGTCCATACAATGCCCATTTGCTTCGAATGTACGAAGTGTTAAGATTATGACAATATATTAAATAACATACCTTATTCCCGAAAACAATAATTTTCTTATTGTCCCCTTACATGCCCGCGCTGTCAATTTGCGTCAACTATATACATTAACGTGTACATATTTTGACGGAATATCATCTCAAATAAATACAATAAAATGCAGGTGGTGAGATTTTACGTATTACAACAACATTTAGCACACATGTTTTTTCAACTATATTTTATATTCGTCAATGTTTTATTTAACAGTTATCAGGGCACAATAAAATATGTTCACAAATTGCGTACAGTTCAATGGAGGGTACAGAAACAAGTGTATACATAAACGGTATACATTTACAATATAAACATGAAGTATACTTTTTCATGTTTTTCAAATTCAAATAACATTTCATCGTATAAATATACTGTTTCAAAAGATTCTTAAAGATTGAAAGATCTTCAAGTGTGAATCGCGGAGCTTTGAACTCGTGACGTAATATGTTTGGTCTATTCGCAGTTGGGCGTACTCGTTGCGCATGCGTTACCTTCTCCTGTCACCCTCCGCGAAAAGGTTCCTGGAGATATCGCGTGTGTCGGACGGTAGCTAAATGCTTCTGAGTTTGACTACAATTATAATGTTTTGCTGATCTCATCTGTCATAAGTTTCAAAGAAAGGGAGTACCGACAACAATGCTGCGTGTCTGCTTGAAAGGGGCAAATTCTGCAGCGCGGGTAAGGATCACTGTTCTAATTAAAATCTCTTACCATCTAGCTAGCCGCCTAGCTAGCTACTTTGCCGAGCGGTCATTCAGTGACCCACAGACTGGGCCCGTTGTACTGCGTTGTGGTTGTGTTTCTGATGTTGATCCGTATACCTCCTCATGCGTGTTTTACAACCTCCCCCCGTAACATAGTATATTTCCAGTAACATAGAAATGTGTAAATCCACTGTGTTAATATAAACGGTTAGATGTTTGTCTTCATTGAAAGAAAGCTGAACGTAACTTTACGCAAAGCACGTAAATTCGTAGTGGAAAGAGGCGTATTTCTACTGATTGACTTCACTGCCTTACAAATAAAACGGCGACTAAAAAGAGTGACATGAGTGTGCACCAATGTACAGCCTAGAGCTCAGCAGATACGTGCACTATGAATACATGCTGTGTACATGATAACACATTTTGTAGTCGTGAAGTTTTCTAGATATATGCAAAAAAGTTCATGTGTGTTATCTGTTTAGAAGAAAAGTGACTCCTTGCACTCATTATTAGCTACAAGTTTAACTTGCTTTGTGAAAAAGAAACGAAAAATTCACATAATTAGTTCAAGGAGACTTGACCTTGCCAAACTAAGTTCATAGTATAATAATAGACTGAAATTCTTTTTGGTTTTAGAGCAAATGTTTCTATTGCAGAACTTACAAGTAACATCCAGAACATGTTGAATGAATAAGGATAAACTGAAGCGTTTGTTGTTAGTTGTCCTTCAATAAATAAATAAATAAATGAATTGATATTGTTCTTGTGTATTTTAAAACCTGTGGTGGTCCTATTGATAGCTGGTGTACCCTGGTATTGTCCTTTCTGCAGAAATGCCTCTGTGGTAATGGTGCCCCACTTCACCCCCTGCAGCAATGTCGTCGATACACTTCAGGAGGGTCAGGGTAGGTGTTGTTTCTCTGCTGTGTTACTAAAGGTCATGTTTTTACACTTGGAGTAAAAGCAAGTGAGAAACGTTTCCAGAGTTGACATCATTTACTTTGTGTTTCAAATTACATTCACAGCCAAGACACAGGGGTGGGTGTGTGGTGTGTGTGTGGGTGGGTGTGTTTGTGTTTGTGTGGGTGTGGGTGTGGGTGTGGGTGTGGGTGTGGGTGTGGTGTGTGTGTGGTGTGGTGTGTGGGCGCAGCACCTTGACCAGCCTCTTATCATTGTCCTGTATAACACATAGGATAGCTTATGTCAAATATGTAACTACACAAAAGCTGAATTAGAATTCTTGCTGTTTTCTTCCTCTCCTTTAATCAACATTAACAATCAAATACCTCATTTGAATTGCTGTATATTTGCTGGTGATTTGATAATTACGACTAAGTATATATGTAGCCCATTTTGATGTGGATGTTACAATCTGACATAATGGTTGTCTATTGGGCCTTTACACTGGATATTTAATATTTTGTCAGCTAGAAACATTTGCATTACATGCTGGATAACATGCTGCATTACCCGGGGGGGGGGGGGGGGCTGCATGAAAATTAAATGTACATACGTTTATACTTATAATCAGTCACCTCATTCTTGGATACTTTTCAGAAAATATATTGTAGGCTAGAAAGGTTTTAATTGGCTGAGTTGCCACTAGGTGGTTCTTACACCTCCTTGTTCCTTGCACTAGATGCAAACACATACGTAACAGAGGGGAAAGTTACCCTAAAGCATCCCACTAACACTCAGATACTGAAAATGTGTTCGTTTGTATCATTGTAATTGACTTTTGTTTTTCTTTGTGTCTTTGAATATATCATCAATTTGACTTGTAATTGCAGGTCCTCTGCAGGAAAGATTGTAGCAGCCAGTGTCCTCACCGTGGGTGGTGGAGTTGGTGGTACAATTCTTTACGCCAGTTGGGATCCCAAATTCCGGGCCAGTGTTGAGAAATCTGTACCATATTCAGATCAAGTGTTTAGCCTAGCTCTCGGCCCAGCAGCACCACCACCAGTTATGAAGAAGCCAGTAAGTCATTTATATTCCATATTTTGTTAGTTAAATAATTTCAATTTGTCTGTTGTCAAACACCTGCTAGCCTATTCAAAAAAGGAAAAGTGCCCATTCCTTTGAAGCTTCTCTGACAATATTCTTCTATTACTCTCTTTAAGGGAAAGGTTGAACCCCTTCAGATTTCCTCCATGTCTGAAGTGTCAAAAGAATCAAAGCAGCCAAGGGCCAAAGGGAACGAGGTTGAAAAGAAAGAAGAGGAATCTGCAAAGCGACCAGCCGCAGATCCAGCACCACAGCAGACCTTAGAGGGTGAGTTACATCTATCACTGACATCTACTTCATCCACAAGCCCTCTACCGCAATAATAATTAAAAAGATTGTGATTGTGACACTCTGGGGCTATAATTCGAGATGTAGTTCAGTGATTAAAGTTAGAACATTTCCAATTAGGTCAAGACTGTATATTTCGGTACTGGAAATTACATTTTCTTAACTCCTTAAACAATTTATCATGTGCCAGGATGTTGATTTTTTTTTTTTTCAGAATAAATTTCAACTCCTAACCACCTGACCCAGTTGCTATTAAAGAGGCTGTAATGTTCCTGCTAAGGTGTATTGCAACAAATGTGAAGGACCCAACTATGGCACGTCTGACTACTGCAGTGCCACTTGTGCATGTAGTCTACTAGCTAATAACATAACCCGACAAGCTAGCCCCAGTTAAAATATGGCTTTCCAGCATGCTGGCTAGGCTAGAAACAGTGGCCTGGTCAAGCCAGACAACTCCGCAGCTCGGACCAGACCCCAACAAAGGAGATGTTGGCTAGCTAGATTTCTAATTAGATTGTGGGAGTGTTCCAGCTATAGTAACCAGATAGCTGCTTTTTGGGGTTTTATTGTAGTTCTACTTACCAACAATAGAGGGATTGTTACTGTCTTCTGTGCAGGAGCTCTTTTAAGATTCAACTTCATCGGTCAATGACACAATTCTCTGAGCACTTTTGTCAAGAAAATATAGGAAGCTAAATAGGCTTGTGGTTTGCTGAAACTTTTTTTAATTCTTGAGCCTAGTGTCAGAAATACATTGGTAAGTGCTTGGTCTTAAGACAATTCAATTAAAGATGAACTCTTGGTCTTTTTTAAATGTCAATTTTTTTTTTTAAATCCAATTTTGGGCTGAATGTGTCATATGTTGTTTATATATGCATACTCTATCAGTATAATCACAGTTATGACTCGCATAACCTTAAAAATCCAAGTTGAGCAGTGAGAGGTTTTGATGACATGGGACACATTTTGGTACATGCACACCGATTTTTAGGGGACCCGCTTTGGCCCAAAACCTTGAAATGCATAATTAAAAGGGATCATGCAGTTGAGGTGTTTATGTTAAGACAAATTCACACTTGCGGGTCATATCTTCTCTTCTTTCTATCACACTGAAATGATCTACAATTGTGTTGGGAACTAGGGATCTTTTAATTCATTATTCTTGCAAATAGAAATTGCTGGGAGGCTGATAATGTTGAAACCTTCTATTGTCTATCCATGATTAAACACTTTTCAGGTTAGAAATTGGTGATCATTTTAATAATCAGGCGTTGCATTACCTAGTGATACTTAAATGGGTAGTCCACTCACAGGAACAGAAATCATGATATTCATATGCATTTGGTGAAAGCCATATTAGGGGGTTGTCGTTCTGTGAAATCTCAATGATAATGCTGTAAAACAAGATGCTTGTAAATGTTTGGGACTGGAGATGGGGAATAACTCTCTTCATAACTGCTTTATAACAACTACCTGCAGTTCAGAATGACAAATTGGCTAGTAGTTGCTATGGTCACACATGTCTAGAACACATCCATCCATCTATATCTTCATAACAAAATATACTGTATATGTGTACATTTCCTAAAATGACACACTGCTGTCAGGTTAAAGAGGCATTATGTCAACATTTTGCATAAGAACTCAATTTTAATGGTTATCACTGAAGTAAAGAAATGGGATGAAGTTCTTGTCAGCCAGGTGTTTTGTGAAAACCTGTATGTTTTTGGTCAATCAATAGTCAAGCGTTATTGCGACCAAATGATAGCTCACATTTTAAACATGTATTTTCCCATGAATACACATGCCCTATAAGTTATAATAAAAGTCCAGTGGTCTGGATAATATTTTCAATGTCTGCTTTTTGACAACCAAACATCCAAAAATGTGTGTTTAGTAAGTTCTGACACAGGCCTATTTTCAGTTAGTCCTTGGTCAACACTTACTAAATATTATTTTTGTTTATTCAGTGATTTGAAAAGTGAATTGAGTTCATTTCTGTTCTAATCCCGCTTCTGGGCCTAGAGCACCTGTTTTGTTCACCAAGTAGATAACATTGTCTCATTTTAACCTGTCCCTCAGACATTTGCATAAAACCCCCACATTTATCTCCCCTTCTGCAACGCATCATGCCACCCTTGTACAGGGGCCCTGGCTGCCACCTGCCCTCCATCTTGGTCCTGTGTGACTCCGAGGTGGTCAGGCAAAATGGCTGACCCCTCACACTAAGGTGACCTACTGTTTCAGAAAGTCTCCCCTGACAGGCAACGGACAGATGGGTGGGACACTACTGGTCGGTCGTGAAAAATCTCGCCACCTTTCCCAAAGCTGTATCCCTTAGCAACTGGCCATCTGTCTCACAGACCAGCGTAACTACTGACACCACCCTGATTCACCTCCAAGCTGTCAGCTAAACTGCTGCGCTGTACAGCACCGTAAAACTCTGCTCGTCACCCTGCGTCTAGATGGCTGCATGTACTGAAACTGTAACATCTGTTGGCTTCTCATTCCATTATCTCTCCCTAAGAGTTGGATTTGAATGGAAGCGGTTTGTAGGCGGTTGTTGGGCAAACAGGACTACATGCCCTCCTGGCGCTTGTGCCAATGGGCAGACAGTGAGCATGTGGTTTGGAGAATGTTTGCCGCGTTTTGGGTGTTTACAGCAACTTGCATTTAATGGGCTTTGGTGCAGATGTTTTCCCAACATGCAGTGGATTAGTCTGGAGACACGAATCAAACAGCCACCTGCTCCTATGAATCAAAGTTCTCAGAAATGTATCTTTCGATATGTTCCCGTGACATGACTGTGTCTCTCCAGAAGGCCAGTCAGACCTCTGATTTTGAGCTCCGATGTGTTGTTCCAGAAGCTTCTGCTCAGGCAGCTCAAATCCTTTCAGCCATCAGCGAGGTGGCCTCTGTACCAGCCCCGGGCACCCATGAGGCCCAGGCCGTGGCACCCCCAGCCGCCGCTGCTCACGAGGTCCCTTCAGGTCAGAACTGGGTGGATACAGCCTCCTCTGCATGTGTGGGTGCATGGAGCTCTGTCTCACTGTCTCACTGTCCTTCTGTCTCATTAATATAGGGGCAAGAGCGCCTGCTCTTGACTAATACTTGTTTTTCCTTTATGATTCTACTGGTGGTTTATTTGCCATCTCACCCTTTGCGCCTCTTTTTGTCACCGCATGAAGATGCTAAGTTCTGTCCCCTTTCAGATCCAAACCTGTTTGTTCTGTTCCTGGCTCCTTAACTAATTTCCATGCTGCCTTGCGAGTGTAATCTGAGGAGGCTGGAAGTTGCTACACCTGTGTGTGTGTGAATGAATTAGAGTGTTATTGTGGGTCTGATTCTCGTCCCTAGCAGAATGCACCAAGTGTGAACACGAACCCGCGGTGAAAGAGCGTCCTGAAAATGAAGTGGCAGCCCGTCTCGCTGAGCAGGACCAGGCCGAGCAGGACCTCCTGAGAAGTAGGTGTCTCGCGCCGTTCCCTCTCGCTCTGTGCCGAGGTTGTTACCGAAGACCGTCGAGTTGTGACTGACAGATCACGGTGACCATGTGTGTCCTGTCGGCAGCGCTGTCAGCTGAGCTGGAGGATGCCCTGGGCAGTACAGCCAAGGTGACTCTGCAGGCCATCGGGGCCCAGGAGGCTGCTCTGCAGGCCATCGCCCAGCACACCCTGAAGCTGAAGGAGGCCATGGACGCAGAGGTGAGAGGGGGACGCCACCCTAAAACAAAACCCACCCCCCCTTCTTTTCTCATACTACATCCATGTTCTGTTGTGAATGTTTGTGTTTGTCACCATGAAAACCTGAAACCGAAGGAGGCCTCCAAGGCTGCGGTGAGGAACTGACCGGAGTCCACCGTTGTCCAAACACCCGTCCAACTCACATTTTAGCAGTTTTCTTATTACGTCCAATTTGGATGAACATGGGAGTTGCTATTCAAGTTAATCTGGTTTTTATTTCACACAAACTGGGGCTGCACGATATGGACAAATCTTTGCATTTGGCAGTAAAGATAATGTCATGTAGTAAAGTGCTTGTGTGAAGTAATGGGACATAGTGCAGTCGAGCGTGACGAAGGATGAACACAACAGAAAGGAGTTGTTCAGCACAACATGCCTTTCTAGTCACAATGAAAATATCGAGCTGTTCAAACAAAATGCTGCAGTGTGAATTAGATGCTTATTGGAATGCATCAGACTGGCTTTACCACCTGCAACTTGTGATGAAATGTGTGGTATTGTCAGGCTGTGCATGCAGAGTGAATACTGTGGCTTTTTGGCATGTTCATATCACCCATTTGGATAGTGTTCATATTTGGATAAGCGTTCCATATGTGATGCAGATCAGCATTAAAAAGTTAATTTTGTGTTCTGTGGTGTGAATGTTTGGTGTTTAGGTTCCTCCTGATAAGAAGTCTGCCCAGTGGAGAGTCCTGGAAGATGCTCTTAATGAACGCAGCCGTTCAGTAGACGAAGCTGGTGCAGCGGTCCTCAAGGCCAAGTAAGATCCGCTCAATGGTTTACTAACAGTATGTGGCGGTTACCTGTCGTCTCTTTCAGTTTGTACGATAACACCTTGACTGAAAAGTGGGATATTTTCTTATATTACGATCACTAAATGTCCTTATGTTGGACCAGCACTGACTACTTGCTGTGCCACTGGGTGTCATTCTGTATCTCCGGCACAGGGCTGAGCTAGACAGGCTGAGAGGTGTGATCAATGGAGCCAAGGACTCGAAGATCGCTGCGGCCCGGCCATCTATCCTGGCTGCAGAGGAGAACCTTCACAGCATGGTGGTGGATCTGGACAGCGTGGTAACTAAGGTAAACTGGCTAGGGTTTCCAGTAGGGGCTAGCTGCTGCCCAGTGTAGTGGCTAAAGGACAGGCGAGTAGGTGTGTCCAAAGGGTGAAAGGGCAATCTGAAGTACCACAATATTGTAATCTCTGAAAGTTCCCCAGTCCCCTTCTCCCTAAGATTAAGTGACGTTGTCCTGTAGGGCTGCACAGTTAATCCAATTAGGATTATGATATGTGCAATCTCCAAATCGTCCACTTCTGCAAATGTTCCAATCAAATATGTTTTGAATGGGTGACATGGGTTGTCTGTCCATCATCAGTTGGTATTCATAGCAAATTAAATGTCTTCCTTAGCCATTTTGGAAGTATTTGTGTAGTTCATACGTTCATACCTGGACTAAACAAAAGTTACAGCTGCAGAAAACACAAGTGGACCCATGTGAAATTTATTTTTCACCAAATGACTTCTGTTTTCATCCGACATTTACATTTGTTCAAATAGTTGATCGTTTTTTAATGTTAAAGTTTACACTGCGACTTCTAGCAAAGACATCTGGTTTAGTTTAGTGAGTGGAACCGAGATACTGTCATACAAATACAACAGCATGATTAAGAGTTTCAGGTTCAAGGCCATTGCCTGCAAACATACTTAATACATGAGAAAATATCACTAAAGGGTTGAGAAACGTCAACTAACTACTAGCATGCTAGTTATGTCTGTTATTAATGGGTGCATTAAGATGTACCTTTCTTTTGAAAAACATCCCGTCTGCATGGCACATTCCAATGGTCAATACATCCAAAACACAAACATCCTCCACGTACAGCAAAACCCGCCCAGTGACAAATTGTCTTCTCGTACACCAAGTTTTTGGACACCCACATGCCCGTTAGTACTTCTTCCGTTACACAGACTGGCCCGTTGTCTGGTCCCCATATTGGGCTGCAGCGAGCCACATTCAGTCGACTCTATTGCACACAGGATTTTATATGGGAGAAAGCTGGATACCGTTTCTCTCTCGTCTTTCTGGTTAGGTCATGTCTCTGTGTGTTGACACTAATCCTGGTGTTATTGCAGGTCCAGAGTGCCCAGTCTGAGGCGAAGATTGTGTCCCAGTACAGTGAGCTGGTGAATGAAGCCAAGGCTCAGTTTCAGAAGGAGTTGAACAGCATCACTCCAGAGGTCCAGGCCAACTGGAAGGGACTCAGTAAGTCCATGCGTTGGTTTACCTCCGTCACTATTTTACACCTTAGTTAGCATTTGGTAACATAGCATCAGTGACATACGGGGGCACAAGTTCATGGACTGGCCCTCGGCCGTTTACCAGCAGGGAAGCTGACTCAGGATGACCTGAACTCCCTGATCGCCCACGCCCACCGACGCATCGACCAGTTGAACCGGGAGCTGGCTGAGCAGAGGGTCAGGGAGCAGATCCACATCGAGACGGCACTGGAGCAACAACGGCTGGAGGACAAGAAGGCTCTGGAGACGGCCGTGTCCACCGCTCTGGAACACAACCGAGAACAGATGCGTCTGGAGCAGGAGAAGAAGGTAAGGGCCTGGTGATGGGGCACTTCATCCATTTAGACGGTCATCCCCTTTCCTCGTTCTCTAGTTGCAGCAACCTAACTGGCTGTCTGCTCTGCTGCACCCTCGCGTGTAGCACCAGCGCCACCGTCTGCTGAGGGTGAGGCCAAGCCGGTTGTGTGATCTGTGTGTTGGTGGTCAGGTGGAGGAAACCCGGGAGGTGATGGAGGCTGAGATGCGGACCCAGCTGCGTAGACAGGCTGCAGCGCACACCGACCATCTGCGTGACGTCCTGAAGGTGCAGGAGCAGGAGCTGCGTTCAGAAGCAGAGGAGGCAAGAAAACCCCATGCTCCCTTCCAGTAACACATCAGCTGTTATGGATGTACTGGATATCCTAATGCAGGAGATTTGCTTAGCCAGCCAGACAGTCAAACATATTCTACGTCTCTGCTCTGGCCTTACCACTTTGTGTAACTATTTTAAAACCCTGTGTCGGGAACGGCAACTAAATAATGAGCATTTCTCCAGATGCTGAACAGCACGTTGATGGAGAAGGAGACAGAGTACCGTCGTCTGACACAGGACCAACTGGACAGATTCACCCTGGATATGAATGCAGCGTATGCCAGGCTTAAGGGCATGGAGGAGGCCATTGATAGTGAGTAATGACCACACAACAGGGATGAGCATCTTCCCCGTTAATGATGATCAATACATACAGGTGACACATTAGATTCACCATGGATATGAATGCAGCGTATGCCAGGCTTAAGGGCATGGAGAAGGCCATTGATAGTGAGTAATGACCACACAACAGGGATGAGCATCTTCCCCGTTAATGATGATCAATACATACAGGGGACACATTTTGAGGGAAGACCTGAGTAAATGAGTGTCAGAACACTACCAATGCAGATGATTCCATACTGGTGTACCGCAGGATTTCAGTTGACCAGTAACATCCTATCGGGCTCTGAACCCTGCATTGAAATGTTGAGCAGGCCCAGTTTACCTTGATTTTGGATGAAAGGATCGAAGTGACTTAGAGGGTTCATTGTCTTTTTTTCTAGACTTGTCTCCGATAGTAAAGGCTCATTTCATTCTGGTGGAACACCCCTAACCAGTACATTTCTTAATTTTCGGTGGTACTTTGGGAAGATAGACTGTTTGACTCACTTCTTTGACGTTCTACTTTTGGTTTGTGTCAAGACCAGATATAAATATTTGGTCAAAACTATACTGTAACTATTGATTTCTATACTTCCAATTTCATCAAAATAAGTTGAAAGTGGAGAAAAAGTAAGTTGTTTTTTATTCACCACTACCCAGGACCAAGAAAAATCTCCCAAGACTGAAATTGTGCGTTCTTGCATTAAAAACTGATATATGGACTTGAAAATATTTATGTAGTTTTACTGGGTTAGGGTTAAGGTTGTCTGTAGCTGACAACAGGAAGAGTTCAAAGAAAAGAACACCCTGCCTGATGTCAGTTATGTGGAAGGTTCCAATCTTTGCTGCTGATTCTGAGACACTTGAATGTGTGAAAGAAATTGTGATATCTGCTGATTGTCAAGTTACGGAACACGCTGTCTAACCTACTGTCCAGAAACCAGGTCTATCGAGTTACGGAACAAGCTGTCTAACCTACTGTCCAGAAACCAGGTCTATCGAGTTACGGAACAAGCTGTCTAAACTACTGTCCAGAAACCAGGTCTATCGAGTTACGGAACAAGCTGTCTAAACTACTGTCCAGAATCCATGTCTATCGAGTTACGGAACACGCTGTCTAAACTACTGTCCAGAAACCATGTCTATCGAGTTACGGAACACGCTGTCTAAACTACTGTCCAGAATCCATGTCTATCGAGTTACGGAACACGCTGTCTAAACTACTGTCCAGAAACCAGGTCTATCAAAGGTTGTCGACAGAGCCCCCAAATGCACCTCAAAAAGCACTCTGGAATGGCTAAAGAAAAAGAACTACTGGACTAGCAGCCAGCAGCAAGTCCACATGTTAACCCATAGAAACGCTATGGTGAAAGCTGATGTCAGACATTGCAGAGCTGTTGCGGTTTGCAGTTAAACAGAGTGCCAATTTGCTGGTAGAGAAGTACAGGCTTATCGATGGTTGGAAGAACTGTTTAATAGATAAACGGTATGGACAAATTTACTGGCTATGTTTATTCTCTAAAATATATAATTATATCTTTTAAGTTTCAGTAAAAATTTAATATGCAATTTGGTATTGTCAATGGCAATTTGTGTAAACAGATCGGTTCTTCATTTTCCACTTTATTAAAACAAATGGGAAATTATAAATAGTGCAGGTGTGAATAGTTTTTGCCGTGAATGTACAATTTCCTTTGAGACTGACATGGGTCAAAGCACCAGTTCCAGTCTTTTATGGTGAGTTACTGAAGCGTTGTCCATTATTTCCACACAGGTCATGCTATAGCAGAGGAGGAGGCCCGTAAGGCCCACCAGCTATGGCTGTCCGTGGAGGCTCTGAACTACACCCTGAGGACCGCCGCACTGAACCACCCCACCGAGCCCCTAGAGGGCGCTGTGCAGGCCATCAAGGAGAGCTGTGCTGAGAACGAGTTCGCCCAGACCCTGACCACAGCCCTGCCCTCGGAGTCCCTGAGCCGCGGAGTTTACAGCGAGGCTTCTCTCCGGGCCCGCTTTTATGCCATCCGACAGCTGGCCCGCCGTGTGGCTCTGATCGACGAGACCCGCAACAGCCTCTACCAGTACTTCCTCTCCTACCTACAGGCGGCGCTGCTCTTTGAGAAGCCACAGGAAGCCCCCCCTGCCAAGCTGTCGGCAGAAGATCTTGACACATTTAAGCTGCTCTCCTACGCCACCTACTGCTTAGAGCACGGAGACCTGGAGCTGGCCGCGAAGTTCGTCAACCAGCTAAAGGGCGAGTCGCGCAGGGTGGCTCAGGACTGGCTCAAAGAGGCCAGGCTCACATTAGAAACCAAACAGGTGGTCAGCCTCCTGTCTGCGTATGCCAACGCTGTGGGGTTGGGCACAACCATGGCCCCTTAGATCAGGTCCATGACAAGGGGTGTCCACGTCAACAGCAAGCTCTGCTCTCTCCTTGAGGAAAATAATTTAATGTATATTGCAAATATCTGGGGAAATCTGTTTGTAAACCACTGTATGCCACTGAGGGGTTTTGAAACATGTTGAACTCATTCCATAAAGGGCCAAGTGTGCTGTTTTTTCATTATTTACTTTCATTGTTTCTAATGAGGACTTTGACAACCAGTTGAGGGGAATTTCTGACTTGGTTGAAGGTGGAACAGAAACCTGCAGACACTTGGCACACTGTGGAATAAGTTTGACACGATGGTCAGAGGACTTAACTGGGGGATAGTACATTCTTGCATGGACTAAGCCATTGAAGACATCAGCCATTTTCTGTGTATTCAATGGGATGGGACTGATGCCTTCTGTTGACATGGGATTTATCAGAAAAATAATTCAACAGAATTTGGATACTTGAATATGGAGATGGCCTCAGTGGTTCTGCTCATGCTGTCACTTAGTCTGTTATTGAGAAATATAGATCCGTCTAACCAGGCATATAGGTTGACACTTGCTCTAAAATATGGCCCCACAATTCCTGTCTAAGCATCTACAATCAAATAGTATTTGCTCAGAGCAGTGCTGTTTTGGATGTACTTCATGGACACAGGTCGCTCCAGTCAGTGGTCGATGCAAGTGTAATGGACACGACCCTGGTCATTTGTAGGCAGGCCTCTTCACTGTGTAGCACTCTGTGTTTAGATAGCGGGACCCTTGGTACAACTGCACTCTAAAGTAACCTGCCCTTACACTAGCCTTGTTAAACTGTTTCAAATCACAGTGTGTAACTTGCTTTATTCAATTGGATGTTCATTATTTTCTGGTCTAGTGGTTTATTGGACCAGAGCTTTGTGGAGAATCAAATAACCAGTTTTGTCATGCAGTGTCCTCCCTGTCATTGGATATAATAAATCATGGATGTGTTCAAGAGCTCAGTTGGTATTGGTGTTTTTTTTAATTTTAGTTTCACATTTCATATTCATTTTGGGGCTAATGGCTTAGTGCATTGGTTCCCAACCAGGGGTACTAGGACCCCTGGGGGTACTTGGCCTCTCCACAGGGGGTACTTAACACTCGACACCATAGGCTTACTAGTGAAATTAACATGAGGGGGTACTTCAGGGGTACTCCAAGCAGCGCAAAATCATTTTGGGGACACAGTAACAAGGTTTGGAGACACTGGCTTAGCGTTAATACAAATGTCAGCCGCAGACAAGTTAGGTAACTGCAATTTTCATATTTCACATTAAATCTTGAGTGACAAATCAGAATCACAGCACTGACATCAAGATGCTTGGCTCTAGTCACATTTTATTGAACAATCTACACAGCATGTACATTTGATAACTGTGCTGTCTGTAAAACACTGCTAGACCTTCCATCAGATGACAAACACGGCAC
Source organism: Esox niger (assembly GCA_016801105.1). NCBI lineage: Eukaryota > Metazoa > Chordata > Actinopteri > Esociformes > Esocidae > Esox > Esox niger. The sequence goes on along the minus strand of JACXGJ010001429.1, from coordinate 54,431 downwards.
CTCACTCATTGCTTTGAGCTGCCACCTCCAGCTCAGACAGAATATTCCTAAAAGGAAAAGACAAGAACATGAATAAAAAGCAGATAACTATCTGGTATGCAAATACTTGTTTGCCCCTCTCCATACCTTTGTTCTTCAGAGAGCTCAAACTCTTGCAGTACTCTCTGAGCCAGGTTGGGGGTGTTGGGGAGACAGAAGCTTGCTGAGATCTGTACCAACTCTACTGCCTGTTGTCCATCCTTGATTCTGACCAGGAACTCATCAATCAGCTCCTCTCTACAAAAGTACAGTACAGAGCGCAGTGAACAGATGGGCTGGGACTAGGGTGCTAAACACAGTATTCATTGTTCACATGCCATGAAGACGCTTAATGAAATACTTACGAGGGCACTCTGTTTTTGGTCTTAAAGAGACTCAACATATCCCTACATTAAAAAAGACAATTAAAAGTGATTAGATAGTGAATGTGTCATTGACTCCCTCGAGCACACCATAGACTGATTCTACTCACCAGGCTTGTTTTGTCTTCTGGGCAGCCAGGAGGATGGTGGTGATGTTGGTCATGGATGCGGCGGTCCATTCTAAAGCCACCTTGGCTCCTTGTCCCTGCTCATACAGACTTCTCACATCCAGGGCACACACTGCGAATGACTCCTGGACCTGCGGAGCCCAACACATCTTAATCAGAATGTATGCCAAAGTAAATTACTATTTGCCCTTAGAAAATGGTCTAGTGAAGGTAACTAAATAGTCATGTGCCCATCTCTTCGTTGCTTACCTCCGGGCTGTGCCTGTCTCTAGCCATGAGGGATAACAGCTCCTCCACTAAGTCTGACTTGTTGTCATGGCCCATCCGCCGGATGTCTTCAGCAAGGGAGATAAAACTAGAGTTTTATTATAGATTTTGCATGCAAGCATCCCTTCCGATTGACTATGCCAGTCAATCCACATGTGCTAGTAATTTTTCAGTCTCTTTTCGCTAGAACAGCAGACAAATTTACTTCCAATTCACCTTTCCATATTTGTGGGATCATGTCCAATCTGTTATCAGTATCCAGTGCCTGAAGCAGATCTTTCATTCCTTGGGGATTGGGGTAAAAGAGCTATAGACCAAATGAAAGTACATTAGTGTTTTCCATTGACAGTGAATATACAATATGAATATCCCTGATGCAGATGTTGGAGTACTTACTGAAGGAATCAGTTCATTGTACCATTTCAGCACCACATCTATGTGTTCCATCATGCAGAGCAGGTTGAAAAATCGACCACTGAAAAAATAAATAGTTCAGAGGTTACGCATATAACAATAAAACAACTAGGAATAAGGTAGAGAAAAATTCTACTCTGCTATATTTATTTGCAAGCATTTTATAAGGTTCTCACTAATAGATACTCTGTTGAAAGGAATCTCCCAGCAGTCTCCAGTTTTCTCCTACATTAAGCAGATTATGCACCCTGTATGCTGACTCTAGGTCTTTGGTATCCAGGCACTGTTGGGAGAGATAAAAGCAAGACTAAAACTGACACACACAGAAATAATCCAAATCATAAATTGATATATTGAAAACTACTTACAATTCTCATGGCAGTTGAGAAAAAGTATACTGGGGAAAAGAGTAAAAGCTACACTCAAAATACAAAGTATCACTTGGTCAAAAAAGTTACATCAGATGACATTTGGACCAGCACTAAAACCTAAATGCTGCATACCATCATCTGGATCCTGTGGAACAAAGGCCCTTCCTGCCACTTCAGTAAGCACTTCCTGTAAGATCTCAGTCTGCCCTTGTAAGGAAGACGCTGGACAGAATATAGAACAAAATACAATATAAGAGGCACTCACTTCCTAACTTCCTAACAGATATCCTTCTGTATTATGGAAGTGGAAATCTTAGATAATTACCGTTTTTGTAGAAAATGCCCAGAACATGGTGAAAGGAGGCCAAACTGGGAGCTAGAAACAAAAAAATAGATTAAGACACTTCTATGATTTACATTTAATGACACTCATTCCCTTTGAGTTTGGTTTTAAGTGTTTCTTCCCACTCACTGATGCCCAGAGCCTTCATCTCACTGAGGGTGTGCAGAGACTGGGCCCTGGCCAAGGAGCCACAGCGACGCAGGGCCTTCAGCACAGCATTAAATGTCAGAAGATTGGGCTTGACCTTCTGCTCATTCATTTGCTTTAGCAACTCCTAAGAATTCAAATTTGAAAGAAGAAAGAAAAGTGAGTAAGACAGAAAATGTCAGGGCATAGCTGTCCTACCAGAACAGGCAAGTGCTCTTCTGTAGAAGATGCTGCATACTGCAAGATTCATGACAAAAATGTTTGTTTGCTCCCAGGATAGATAGACTTACAACAACCAGGTCCCATTTCTCATTGTACTTCTCTCTGACTTCTGTTGCGGCAGAAATTAATGCATTGAAGGAGTGGACATCCGCTGGAAATGTTAACAACAACAAGATTCACACAATTGCAAAATACACTGGCAACAAAATTATAAACACAGCTCTGGTTGACATTCCTGCAGTCAGCATGCCAATTGCACGCTCCCTCTAAACTTGGGACATCTGTGGCATTGTGCTGTGTGATGGAACTGCACATTTCTGAGTGGCCTTTTATTGGGGCCAGCCTAAGGCACACCTGTGCAATACTCATGCTGTCTGATCAGCATCTTGATATGCCACACCTGTGAGGTGGATGGATTATCCCAGCAAAGGAGAAGTGCTCACTAACAGATTTAGACCGATTTGTGAACAATATCTGAGAAAAATAGGCCTTTTGTGTACATAGAGAAAGTCTTAGATCTTTAAATTCAGCTCATGATAAATGGGGGCAAAAATAAAAGTGTTGCGTTTATAATTTTATTCAGTTTACATCATCAGTCATAAAAATTGTAAAATTAGTTATGTCGTTTGCTGGAACGTGGACAGTAAGGTTGTATTGTACTGTTGCATGGCATTTTTACTTAAAATATACTCACCAGTTAGTCTGTTGTTCAGCATGTCAGTGTATGTGTTGAATGCCTTCACATGAGCTCCATACTGGGAATTTCAAACACACACATGCACATTTTACATGTTAGTGATTTACCAGATTCTCTTATTCAAAGAGACTTAAACACCAAATAATGTTAAATTCAAACCCAACCACAAAATGTTAAGAAAAGTCAGACCTACCTTGACCATGCCTCTGATCAAAGCAGAGTATGCCCGTGTGTCACGCTCTGGAAGCAGGTTAAAGATCCTCTCTGCATTGTTGTTCTCCCTAGATGAATCATTCATAAAATGACAGTTCATATGCTAGTGTATGACAAAGATTACTGACTGTGCCTCCTCTCTTTCTCGGTTACTGATCAACCAAACGAATTTTGCTCTTATCTACACACCTCCAAACTATCTTCACCAAGTCTATGGCTCTCCGCGGCCTTCCTTTCCTCCTTCGCCCTTCATCCTTAAGGGAAACCGAAATCCAGAAATAAACAACACTAAGCTGTGAATTAATGACAAGAGTACGTATGAAGTATAAACAAGCAGATGCCAGATTAAAATCCTACCACATCTTCCACCTCTGGGTTGTCATCTTCCAAAGGATCATGGTCTCCATATAGACAAACAAGGTCCAGCAGGTCATTGGTGGCATCAGTAGATACAGTGGTGCCTGCATAGAGAGAACGGTCAGACACTAGTCACTGTGAAACCATGAATCCTGACAGAGTTATCAATCGAGGTAAAAGACCAAAGAGGTTGTTTCCTCCAGAGGAATTGAGTTGAGGCATTTTGGACGAATGAGCAGCGTGATGAGAACCAAATAATCATCCTGGATGAAAAATATGTTTGGTATTTTTAGGCTGACCTGTGCATGGATTTGTCAATACGACAATACAAATAAAGGAAATCTGGGTGACTTACCTGCCTGGAGAAGCTGATCATACATATCTACTGCAGCCTTCACCTTTCTCAGCATGATGCGCTCAAGCAGGGCTGCCTCACTCACATCTTCAATTCGAAGCTCCATGGTCTCTGGCATTAGGCACTGCAGGATGGAGACATCAGTGTCAATGACCTATCCCCACCATTTCATCATGTAGCTTTCCTGATAACAAGACTATAATAAAAAAACTCACTGGAATATGTGGTTCAGCAAAGTCTTTCTGGAAGAACTTGGGGTTTGTGTTGACAATGTGTTTAGCTGCCATTCTACCCGACTCCTGGGAGAGGGAGTATAATTTCTGCAGAGGAGAAAAAAAATACATATTTTCTTTTACAAAATGGACAGAAAAAAATAAGTGCAATGTTTATTAAACTACACTGAAGGATACCCAACTTACAAACTCAGCAGATGTCCTTGGAGTGAGATAAGGATCATCTTGGAACATGTAATGTGTTGCAGTGGGGTCCTGAAAGGAATTCATGTGTCGTTTAGTTACAATAGCCAACTACTTCTGCCAATATATACATTTTAAAGCAATATAGACTTCTTACCCTATTAACAGTGGCTGCAAGAGCTTGCAGCACTGCCTCTTTGCTCCTGTCAGAATAACAGTTATTTTCCATCTCATTTTGATAAATATGTCTATACATTGTTGAGTGATTTTCGAATTAACTGAATTAAACACTTACCATGTTTTCTTTTTCGGAATGACAATTGCCTTTGCAGACTCTGTAATGAGGTTAGAAAGAGGGAGGCAAGAAAAAGCAACATATATGAAGAACAGTAGTTACCTTGGCCTTGCCCTAGTCTGATTCTAATACTGGATGCCATTCACCGATTAAAAATAAATTACCTCTTTGAGCTGGTGCATTTTGTTGACAAACCGCTGCACTCTGTCCAAAGTTCCTGAAGTGAATGTAATGTATAAATCCACAATATAAGTCATATCGTTTAAATTACGTTTTTGAAATCTGATAGACCTTCTGCACTGACAGCTAACACTTATGACCTCCTCTTTTTATTTGCAAACTATTAATAAAGATATCAAACATGTCAAGATGGGAGCAAACGCATACTGAACCAATACATAAACAAGCGACACTGTGTCAGCGTAAAACTTACCTCCGAACTAAGAACTGTTCAAAATAATTTAAAATAACTCGACTATTTTGGTGAATGTAATGCCCTACATGTTTACCGTGGGCCGCCATTTTGGAAACAAACCGAAGGGCTCATGGGAAGGAATGTACGATGTACGATTGTGTAGGGGGTTGCGGCAGTAACGTATTGTAATATTGTATTTATTGTCTCGTTTTGGTTGTGTTGAATAATACCTGACATGTTCCTTATTTATTCATACTAGTTCGCCGGTGATGGATTTACATGTTCAGGGTAAATAAGGCTACTCGTTGTTTTTTTCCAACATTGCTTGCACTGTGGTATCTTCCAGGAAAGACCCACGTGTTTAACTTCGTAGCGCATGTGGATTTTTTGCAAGACATGTTTTTGCAATAGTAGAAAAATTTTACTGGGATTTTCTCTAGTATGCTTTTTGGAAAAGAAGTACCATGGAGGCGTCTGGAGGGTATGACATTTGGCATGTACTCTGCCGAAGACCTAAGGTAATGTTATTGATATACAGTACCTTGGCTTAAGTATATTGGATGTAAAGCCAGAACTGCGTGCATTTTTCTTTAAGTTGCGTGCTTGTTAACTGGTCAGTGTGCTCTGTTCAATGGCTGTTGGTTTTTGGTACTTTCACTAATATTGATATGTTTATGCTGCTAGCTAGTTACTAATAATTTGCGTTCACGATTCTAACACATTGCAATGTAATGTTTCCATTTTTCATAGGAAGTTGAGTGTCAAGACCATTACCAATTCCAGATTCCTGGATAATGTTGGCAATGTTGCCACCAATGGCCTTTATGACCTGTCATTGGGCCCTGCTGATTCCAAAGAAGTGTGCTCAACCTGTATGCAAGACTTTAATAACTGCCCTGGGCACCTTGGGCACATCGAACTGCCCTTACCTGTATACAACCCACTTTTTTTTGATGTAAGTAAAAAAACAAAGGGAACGCACCCATTACTGTTAATCGTTTCCAGATATGTGAACCACTACTTGAAATATATTTTGTCATTTCATCTCTGGCACTAGAAACTCTACCTGTTGATCCGGGGATCATGTCTGAACTGCCACATGTTGGTCTGCCCCAGAGCAGCAATCCATCTCCTTCTTTACCAGCTGAAGTTGCTGGATGTGGGAGCTCTGCAAGAGGTGTATGAGCTGGAGCATTTACTGAACCAGGTGAGCATTACACAGACAGTAATATTTGGTGAGATTGAATAATAGTCATGGTTATTATGTCTCTAACACTGCTTTTTCTAGTGGAAGCTTTTTGATTCGGTAGTTTGAAGTTTCTTGTGTAGCTCAGGTAGTAGTGCACGGCCCTTGCTATGCCAAAAGTAGAGCATGTATGCACTCACCACTGTAGGTCTGAAAATGAGCATTTGCCAAATGGCTTCAATGTAAATAATGGTGATTCGTTTGTAAAATGAATCCAGATTCTGTGTTTTAATTACTCCAACGACTCTTTTTGTCTTGCAGTTCTTGGAAAGCAATGACAAAGCTTCGGGTGATGAGATCCAGTTGGTGTTGGAAGACTATTTTGATTCCGTCATCAAACAGAAATCAAGTTGCCAACATCGTTCACCAGTGAGTAAGGTGATATGTGAATGTGTCGTAAAATCCGAACAACTCATGGAAATGTCATGACGTTGCCTGTTTTTGGGTTCTCAGATAAAGCACCTATGTGAAAAGAAGAACAGCCTTGTTACATCCTTCTGGAGGGTCCATATGAGCTCTAGGAAATGCCCTCACTGCAAGTAAATATGGCCCATTGTGATAACTTCCCATTTATCTAATAGCAATTCTGTCCTCTAAAGATTCACAGACTTTTTTTGTAACAGGAGTGGCAAATCACAGGTGCGCAGAGAGCACAACTGCAAACTGATTGTCACTTCACCTCTAGCTGTGTGTAAAGATGGTGCCGTCCAGGGACCCACAGAAGGTAATGCGTCCCATTAAATGACTCCATTCATGGACAAGATTGGTAATATGTTTGAGAAGAAACATGTTGAGAATTTGCAATTATTACATGTTTGGTAAGTAATCATGGTTTCTCCTCTTAGATGATGGAATGGCTGGAAAACGTGGATACCTGACCCCTAGCATGGCTAAGGAGCACATCATGAAACTGTGTGAAAAAGAAGGTTTCTTCCTCAAGCATTTGTTCTCTGGAATGGATAATTTGGGAAGCTCACCCAGCTTCTACTCTGACATTTTCTTCCTGGAGCTTATGGTGGTTCCTCCATGCAGGTGAGTGAACTCTTAGAAGTTCTTAATTTCTGGGTATGTTTTACTGTAGTTATATGGGGTTTATACATTAACTTAATTGTTATGACTTTTCAATATATACATATTGACAAATATGTATAAAACAACATCGGTTTTCGTTAGATCACTAGCAAGGTGCCGACATGAATTAAACACTCCTGATTGTCATTATCATCCTAATGTGCTGTTGGGACCTGATTGGCTAGTTTATTTTACTTTGTTATAGCTAGTTTGCTAAGTTATTTTCTTGTTCAACATCTTTATTAGAGCATGTGACCCCCTTTGCATTCTATGTGCCTGTGGATACTGCACATAACATCTTTGACATTTAGTAACACCTCCATTTAAGAAAACCTTCATACACAACCTTCATGCCCTTCATAATTAACTCAACAACCATGTGATGCCAACAACCATGAGGTCTGGGATTGCCACATAAAATCCACCCTATTTCCTATGCTTAATGGTTACTGACAAACGTATTCCACAGGTACCGGCCCATTAATCGTTTGGGAGATCAGATGTTTACTAACGGCCAGACCGTGAACATGCAGGCAGTGATGAAGGACAGTGGTGTCATTCAGAAGCTACTAGCGCTTATAGCAGGGGAGAACCTAAAGGAAAAAGAGTTGGCACTAGAGGAGGTATGTGTTCGGATGTGTTTACTTTTAAAAAATTGTCTTGAGGGAATGAAAAGGTAATATGGTAATTGTGTTTTAATCTTCATTCTGTACAATCTTAGTCTTCCAGGATTTCAATTTTTTTTAAATAAAAAAAGCAGTCAGAATGATTGCACATTCCTATGATTATATATCTTGCCCTTTATCTTGGTATAAAGTTAAGCAAGTGTTTTAAGTGTTTTCTCTATACTCCATTGAAAGGTACAGGAAGCAGACCCCTCTCAGACAGACCAGGCATTCTTGGTAGGGATCCCTGGTACGACCCTCACAGACAAACTATATAACGTCTGGATTCGGCTCCAGAGTCACGTCAACATTGTCTTTGACAGTGAATTGGACAAACTGATGTCAGAGAAGTACCCTGGCATTCGTCAGGTGTGTTCCCATGGAAACCTGGTCCCCTGTTCGAAATGTGCTTCCTTTTAGCCAAATTAGGTATAAAGTCCATCACTTTACCATCAACTTTCAAGCCTTACACATCATCGTTCATGCTCTCCTGGCTGTCTTTCAGATCTTAGAGAAGAAGGATGGTTTGTTCAGGAAGCACATGATGGGGAAACGCGTGGACTACGCAGCACGTTCTGTTATTTGCCCAGACATGTACATTGGGACCAATGAGATCGGAATACCCATGGTAAAAGTTAACGCATTTGCTTAAATTCTGGACTTCCTCTGAGAGTTCACATGACAAGGCTAATCTGTTTTGTTCTAGGTTTTTGCCACCAAGTTGACCTACCCCCAGCCTGTGACCCCTTGGAACGTCAAGGAGCTTCGGCAGGCGGTGCTGAACGGGCCCAACCTTCATCCTGGAGCCTCCATGGTCATCAACGAGGATGGCTCCCGCACCATCCTGAGCAGCACCAACCTCACTCAGAGAGAGGCCATCGCCAAGCAGCTCCTGACGCCCTGCACCGGCCAGCACAGGATGCCCATGAAGATAGTAAGGTTTACTTTTCTCACCCCAGCAGTGTTCCCCTTCTGATAGATCCTTGAATGGTTATTGCATCCCCTTTTCATTTGTGCATCTTCCTTACTTTGTCTTCTGTTGAACCATCATTTCAGGTAAATCGTCACATAAAGAACGGCGACGTCTTGCTCCTCAACCGACAGCCAACGCTCCACCGGCCGTCCATCCAAGCGCACCGAGCCCGCATCCTGCCTGGGGAGAAAGTGTTGAGGCTCCACTATGCTAACTGTAAGGCCTACAACGCTGACTTCGATGGGGATGAGATGAATGCTCACTTCCCCCAGAGTGAGCTGGGCAGGGCTGAGGCCTACACACTGGTCAGCACAGACCAGCAGTATCTTGTGCCCAAGGTGAATGGTCATTGCTAAGGCTTGCTAAATGTCTTGAGTTTATACTCAGACCAATTCTTCTGATGGAATAAGTGATGCTGTGTAATGTTTCATGTGTTCCCCCCTTTCTTAAATCTCATTGCCTTGACTAATGTCTCTGTCCTCCAATCACCTTGTCTGCCCAGGATGGGAAGCCTTTGGCAGGTCTGATTCAGGACCACATGGTGTCAGGCACCAGGATGACCATCCGCGGCTGCTTCTTCTCCCGGGACCAGTACACTGAGCTGGTCTACCGAGGTCTTACCGACAAGGTTGGCAGAGTCAAACTGCTGCCCCCCGCCATACTCAAACCATGCCCTCTGTGGACTGGCAAACAGGTAGAGGAAAAAGCTGCCCATGGCTGGAGAGGTTAAGTAGTTCAAAGTACAGGATTGCACAGGTTCATTTACAATTCCCCTGTCAATTAGGTGGTGTCTACGCTTCTACTGAATGTCATCCCAGAGAACCACATCCCTCTGAACCTGACGGGAAAGGCCAAGATCCCCAGTAAGGCCTGGATCAAGGAGCAACCACGCCCTGTACCAGGCTACAAGGCTGAAACCATGTCTGACTCTGAGGTCAGATTGATTTCCAGTACTGTTCAAGAAATGCGACACATGTAACCACGTTGACATGATTTGATGGGATTCATTTTATTATTAATTGTGTGTTAGTTACTGGACTTATCCTTTTATTGTGTCTGTCCTGAAGGTGATATTCAGGCAAGGAGAGTTGCTGGTGGGGGTCTTGGACAAAGCCCACTATGGCAGTTCAGCCTACGGCCTGGTGCACTGCTGCTATGAGCTGTACGGAGGAGAGACCAGTGGAAAACTCCTCAGTTGCTTGGCTCGCCTGTTCACTGCTTACCTTCAGCTGTACCGGGGCTTTACTATGGGTAAGACGTGGGCCTCATCCCAACTGGCACCCAAATTGTTGGAAGTGGTAAACTACATAACAGGGTGCCATTTGGCACTCAGGGCAGGTATCTAATCATTCACCTGTACTTAAAATTATTAAAAAACTGTATCGGTTAGCAGCAGACCAATCAAACTTTATCTTGCATGGATTGGTCCGAATCGTGATACTTTCTCAATGTCAGATCAGAATATTTATTAGTTTGGTGACAGCTGTTGCACTATTCAGGGTCATTGTTACAAAATGCTTGATAGAAATAGTTTTGGTTATAGAATTTGCAAAGACGTCTTCAAGGCAAAGGGTGGCCACTTGGAAGAATCTGCAATATGTGTTTTAACTGTAAAACTCTATTTTGGACTTTTTAACACATTTTGGTGGCTACATGATTCCATGTGTCATTTAATTGTTATGATATCTTGAATGAGTAGATGTGTCCAAACCTTTGACTGGTACTGTAGAAACCACATGAAGCAACTTATTTGTAGATCAATTGTTCAAAATGTACAGGTGATGCATTATTGTTTTGATCCTCTCAAATGCGGCCAGAAGCTCTGGGGCCCCTCACAGATTACCAGCTCCTGACCTCACAGATGACCAGCTCCTGAGCTCCATCAGTACAATAGAAAGAAGATGTTTGATTTGCATCAAATCATTCACAATGTGTGTTGCATAAATGGTCATTTTCTATAGTTCTTCTAGATTGTAATGATGGAGCTAACTTTTAAACTGATTTGCATTGATTCATTCCAGTAATCAGACCGATTGGCGCCTGAATCGGAGCTCATCAGATACACATGAAATTGTGCTTGATAGAAGAACAATTTGTTTGAGAGCTGCACTCACAGGAACCCTCACATTGGGACCATTTTAGAATCAAGTTTATTTGTGGCCTTTCTTTTAGGTGTGGAGGATATTCTGGTAAAACTAAGAGCCAACAAACAGAGGAAGCAGATAATTAACGAGTCTGTCACGTGTGGAACTAAGGTAAAGATGCCAGGATCCATCAACAAGATCCATGTTTTTGGGCAGTTCACATTCTACAAATATATTGAATTGCATGGATTAATGCGATGTTAACAGTTGTTTTTTCTGATACTCCAGGCCCTGCAGGCAGCCTTTAACCTGCCTGACACAGTGGAGGAGAGTGAGGCTAGGGGTCGTTGGCAGGATGCCCACCTCAACCCTGATCAGAGAGACTTCAACATGGTGGACCTCAAGTTCAAGGAGGTGGCAAACCAGATCAACAACAACATTAACAAGGTAGGCAACATGGCTTGATCGGCCACCAGGTTTTCTGTAAACAGGTTTACAGTTTTAATTTATTTATATGCGTGAATCTCAGGTCATCATTGTGAATAAGAATTTAATCTTGATTCACCATTGGCTTCGTGTTAATAGAAAGGTGTGAATGGAGTGGCTGATGGTACAAACGTGCTTTTTTGACTGGTTCTTTCCTCGAGCCAGGTGATTATGCCCATCGGTCTCCACTGCAGCTTTCCAGAGAACAATCTCCAGTTAATGGTGCAGTCTGGGGCTAAAGGCTCCACTGTCAATACCATGCAGGTACCCCACATATATTTACTCCATACTCTCTAACGTGTGGCAGGCAGGGTTAGAAGTGCTGTTAAAATCATTACAAACATGGCACCAATAACACATTTATTCTAGATCTCATGTCTGCTGGGTCAAATTGAGCTCGAGGGCCGGCGTCCTCCGCTGATGCCTTCTGGGAAGTCCTTGCCCTGCTTCCAGCCGTACGAAAGCTCTCCCCGCTCTGGAGGCTTTGTGTCTGGCAGGTTTCTTACAGGGATCAAACCTCCGGTATGTGACTTCCCTGTGCCCCAAGTTGTGTGCTTGACTTCTCAATGTTCCATTTCAGGCCTTTTTGAAGGTCAGCATTTTTTGCGATTGATTGTTTCAGGAGTTCTTCTACCACTGCATGGCTGGCCGAGAGGGTCTGGTTGATACAGCTGTTAAGACTAGCCGATCAGGGTACCTTCAGAGGTGAGCTGGCATTCAAGAAGTAGTCATGTTTTTCCCCCGGAAGTGTAAATGTTGCATCCTAAATTACATCCCTGCTTCCTTTGTAGTGCACTGCTTTTGACTCAGGCCCCTTCAGCATTCAAATCTTGCTAATTTGTTTCTCTCTCAACTAAATCGTTGTGTTCTCAGATGTGTGATCAAGCACCTGGAAGGCCTGGTGGTTCAGTATGACCTGACCGTGAGAGACAGCGATGGAAGCGTGGTCCAATTCCTCTATGGAGAGGATGGTCTGGATGTCCCAAAGACACAGTTCCTCCAGTCAAGACACTTCCCCTTCATACAGGACAACTATGAGGTAGAGCTGATGCTGCCATCTCAGTCAGCTGATCTGGTCCACTGAAGTGTTTGACTGAAACCATGTCTTTATTTCAAGACCGTGATATGGCCGACATTGTATTTGTTGTTGAAGGCTTCTTTTCTGTACCACCGATTTTATAAATTCCCAATACGTCACCCATATTCGTAGGTCATCAGAAAGTCCAAGTGCTTGGATGAGGTCCTGGCTAAACTGGACCCGCAGGCTGCAGCCAACCATTTCAAAGCAATTAGGAAGTGGAAAGCCAGGCGGGAGCATCTTACCCCTAGGGATGGGCCCTTCCTCCTGTTCTCTAAGAAGAAACTGAAGAAGGCTGAGAGCCCGGTTCTAGAGAGTCTAACTAATGGCAGGGACATTGCCACCTTACAGGTACTGTATAAAACCACTGCTTCAACATTACACTATCAGTGTATAATGCACAAGGATTAACTGCCTGTTTCCTTTCCTCTAACCTTGCCTGGTTTCTTAGCTGGCGGAAAGATGGAGTTCTCTAGACCCAAGCAGTAGATTGAAGTACCTGAAAAAGACTTCACGCTGTCCTGAGCCCTGTCTGAGCCTTTTCAGGCCTGACATCTCTTTCGGATCGGTGTCTGAGACGTTTGATGACATTGTCGAGTCCTACCTAGAGGACTTCCAGGTGAAGCAGTCACCTGAGGGAAGCTCAGAGGACATTGATGCACGAAGGTTAGATTCTACAAATGCCCTTCAATCTCTTCATAATCCATCTGAAATCTTTCCTGCTGAAAAGTCCCAATTTGGATGAGAAGATGAGTGATTCTAGCATATTAATTCTAGCATCCCCTTCCCCACATGAACTGCCTCACATCTGAACCTCTTTATTTTTTGTTATTATTATTGTGGTGGTATTTCAAAGTAAGATGATTTGTTTTAAAACCATTTTTTAAACATGTTTTAAAAATGTCAGTGAATTGATTGTGACAAGTGCACCTTCAATCTGGATCATAATGGTCGACTTTGCATTTAGTTCACACCTAAATATGTCTTAAAGAATCAACACCACACAGTGGTCTACGACCCCAATGACTCCCTGAGGTTGTGTTTCCATCCCTTTTTGTTGGGTCAATATTGACCTGTACTGCCTCCCGGCTGCCAGAGGACAGGTTTGTGGCCATGGTCGGAGGGGTCAAGGCTGATCTTTCTTGCCCAAATCAGATGGTGATGGAGTTAGGATAGACTATAGACGCAGATATCTAATATATAAATTGCGGCCGCAGGTAGAACATCCACTGGTGTGTCTTCTTGGTGATCGCTGGGATGTTATTTTCCCACCTGAGATTGGGCATGTTTATGATATAGCCAAACTCTCAAGGGGAATCAACCACCACTTTGATGGTTTCTGCTGTTAAGCACGAGGTTGTGGTCACCAGTCTGTCGACCTCCTCACTGTACATTGACTCCATTAGCTTGACAGCTTCCTTGCATACATCTTTGGGTTGTTGACGTTTTGGGTGTAGTGGAGGTCCATGTCCCAAGTGTTTTCCACAGATTGGTTGTCTATTTAGGCTTTGGTGATGACCAAGGTGCTACAGGTCTTTAGTCCTTCACACAGAACACTGCTGATTACATCACGGCCTCCACTCTCTGTCCACACAGACTGAAACATCTACTACAGCTGAAGTGGCAGCGAGCCCTCTGTGACCCAGGAGAGGCTGTGGGTCTTCTGGCTGCTCAGAGCATTGGAGAGCCCTCTACCCAGATGACCCTCAACACTTTTCATTTTGCTGGCAGGGGGGAGATGAACGTTACCCTCGGTATCCCTAGGTACGGTATGGTCTTAAAACGGCGCCACACCAATGGGTGAAATGCCAAAACTCAGTATCAGAACTCACAGTAAGTGCCTGAAAATGACGTTTCTTATCCACAGGCTTAGAGAAATCTTGATGATTGCCAGTTCCAAGATCAAGACTCCCATGATGAGTATTCCTGTGTTGAACACTAAAAAAGCTATCAAGCAGGTGAAGAAGCTGAGGAAGAAGTTAACACGCGTTTGTGTAGCAGAGGTGACTACATTGGCTCAGTTATCCATCAACTACTTAATTCTGTAGTTATTACAACGTTATAAATAGATTTTGAGAGATTTAAATTGATTGTGATTTTTTTTTTTTTCATTACACAAAGGTCTTACACAAAGTGGATGTATTGGAGACACTCAGAGTTGGACAAAAACGAGAGAAAGATCGCATTTTCAAGATCTTCTTCCACTTCCTGCCTCCTGAACGCTACCAGGAGGACAAGATGCTAACTCCTCAACAAATTCTACGCTACATGGAGACCAGGTTAGCGGTTGGAGCCATTATCTGTCCCGCATGTTGTCATACAGCACAACCGGTGTCTGTGCGTGCAGCTGCTTATTTCACAAATCTGCATTGTCTGAACCACTGTTAGTTACATGTTGTCTCGCAGAATTCACACAAATTCATCTGAATGTGAAATTTGTATGAAAATTCCAGACATTAGTAAGAAAAAGCTATGATTTTGAGACAGAGGAACAACAACCCCATAGTTTATTATGTTGCTCACAACTACTGCATTTTGTGACTTAATAAACAAAAAACAGGCTTTTTGTATTGCAAATAGTTAAGGTGAGGGCTATTATTAGGGTTAGCTCTGCTACATCAAATCAGAAGTTATTGGTGTCTCTTTCAACGTAGCTGCCTGGCCTCTAATTTGTAGCTTTTGAGTCAGTTGTTTTTATGCATATTTTGTGTTCATGTGAATTTGGGGTTTTTGCTTAAAATTCTGTAGCTCTAAATTCCATCCTTGATTCCTACACTTTTCAATCTGGTTTTACAGGTTTTTTCGCCTTCTGCTTGAGGCCATTAAGAAGCGCAATGCCAAGCTGGCCACCATCAACGCTGTGGAGACACGCAAGGCTACACTCACAGATAATGACCAGGATGTAGGTGAATCCTCAGCCAGACAGGTATGTAAAATTGACCTGTTCTTTTTATGTCATTACTTTATATTTACCCCAGCTTTTTATAGACCTACTTTTGAAATGGCTAATGGGTATTCTCATAAAATTAAATAATTGACTACTGAAATTACTTGTTATTTCTATAAAAAAATAACTGCTGTCCCATTTTTGCTTGTGTATTTTGGAGGATGTTGGAGATGGAGACATGGAGGAGGAGAGCAGGATTGTGGATGATGAGGGAAATGAGGGAGACGCTGATGCTTCGGATGCAAAAAGAAAAGAGAAGCAGCAGGAGGAAGTAGATTACGAGAGTGAGGAAGACGCAGAGGAGGAGGCGGAGGAACTAACGGAGGACCGAGAGGAGCAGGCAGAAGATAATTCTCCCCCTGCAGAGGCGGCTGAAGAGGTGTCCGGTGACACCGCGGTGTCTGGTGGTGCTCGAGCAAGGAGTCCAAAGCTGAAAAATACACACACACAGGACAGCATGAGGATCAACACTGTGCTGGAAACCAGCTCCACCATCGAGGGTTACTCTTACGACAGCCAGGATGGCCTCTGGTGTGAGGTATATCACCTCCTCATTTTGGATATCCCTTTTTGGCTTGGGGGTCTTATATAAAACGTTACATTTTGAACATTGGTTGCCTTATTGATGGTTCATTGGTTCCCATGAAACAAAGCATTTTACTTTATATGTACATACTTTGAACGTGGAATAAGAGTAGTTCCATGTTCTCGTTTCACAGGTTACGCTCGCCCTGCCTGTCAGCAAAGTGCACTTTGACCTGACATCGCTAGTGGTGGCTGTGGCCCAGAATGCAGTGGTGATGGAGACCAAGGGCATCGCCCGATGTCTGCTGAGTGAGGTCACAAAAAAAGATGGCTCCAAGGAGCTGGAGCTCAAAACTGAGGGCATCAACATGCACGAGCTGTTTAACCACAGTGACGTAAGTGTCAGTCTACTTTGGTATATTTCCAATGTGTATATGGAATTGTGAAAATAAAGGGATACTACAGGTCAATGAGTAATACCAAGTAGGTTGAAAGCAGGCATTTCCACAGGTGTAGAATTGAGTGGGTACGTCCAGGTGACCATTATTTTGATATCATTGCTAAATTAAGAGATCTGTGACAGAAAAATTGGTTACTGTTGGGGCACATCTGGCAGGAGCTTCAGTGACTTACTGTGTAACTTCTGATGTTTCATGATATAACTCTTTTGGACACAGAGTTTTTTACCTTTCAGAGGAGTTGTATTTCTTTCGGTGTTCTGGTATTTTTTGGCGGCCTCCCATTTGTAAGAAGTGTTTACATAAGGCATTTGACAGATGAAGGAACAATGATGGCTTTTATTTTATCTCAGATTCTTGATGTGAATCGACTGTACTCAAATGAGATCCATGCCATGGCAAACACGTACGGCATTGAAGTGGCCCTGAGAGTCATTGAGAAGGAAATCAAAGATGTCTTTGCTGTCTACGGTAAATAAATGTCCCACATACTCTTGCAATCAGCAATAGCAGTAGGCTGTAGATTTGGGGTTTTTCCTTTCTCAGAGCTGTTCCCTTCTGTGCAGGTATTGAGGTGGACCCCAGGCACTTATCCTTGGTGGCAGACTACATGTGTTTTGAGGGTGTTTACAAACCTCTCAACCGTTTTGCCATCCAGTCCAACGCCTCTCCATTTCAGCAGATGACTTTCGAGACCAGCTACAAGTTCCTAAAGCAGGCAACTATGCTAGGTGAGGATTACATGACACAGCTGTTGGACTATGTACACTGGTGAGCCAAAATATTATGACCACTCACAGGTGAGGAGACAAACTTTGATCATCTCCAAACACGGGCTCATGTTCAGGTCTGGGTAGATTAGATGGTAAGCGAACAATCAGTTCTCGTAGTCAACATGTTTGATGCGAAACAAATGGGCAGGAAAGAAGACTTAAGCAACTTTGACAAGGGCTGTTTACATGGCGAAGTGAGGGCACCAGGATGCACTGTGGGAAGACGACAAGCACGTGGAGGGAGTGTGATGCTCTGGGCAATATTCTGCTGGGAGACACTGGCTCTGGGAATTGAGTTGGACATCAATTTGACACATGCCACCTACCTAAACATCAGTGGAGACCAGGTACACCCCTTTATGGCAGTGGTATTCTCTGGTGGCAGTGGCCTCTTTCAACAGGATAATGCGCCCTGCCACACTGCATGCATTGTTCATCCGACTGAGCATCTTTGTGTTGTGCTAGACCAACAGGTCCACCTGCTCCACCTTGCAACTTAAAGTAATTGAAGGATCTGCTGCTAATGTCTTGGTGCCAGGTCCCACAGGACACCTTTGGGGGTCTTTTGGAGCCCGTGCCTCAACGGGTCAGCCCTGTTTTGGTGGCAAACGGAGAACCGACAACCTATCACGCAGATGTTCATAATGTTTTGGCTCACCAGTAGATGTCAGCTGTAATAGTGTACCGATGCAATACAGAAACAAACAGTGGCATAGCTACGATCACAATACCTACAACAAGTGGAACAAACTCTGTCTTTCTTATCGGTTTTTGAAGGTCAGCAGAGAACCTAGCTGTTACAGTCCAACTATTGTCTTTTTTCTGTTTTTCACCAGGTTCCCATGATAAATTGGTCTCTCCTTCAGCTTGCTTAGTGACTGGAAAGGTGGTAAAAGGAGGGACAGGCATCTTTGACCTGAAACAGCCATTGCAATAAGTGTCAAAAAATGCATCAGGTACCTTCTGCTGTTGATGTCATCAAATGCTAGGTAGCTTCAAATCAAACACACCGACCTGGCATTGCAACTGCCATACTCTATCAACAGATCCTCAAAGCACCTCACGGACAACAATCCTTGATTGTGCATTTTAAAATGGCTGCACCACCACCTCCAGTGCAGATGTAATTACTGCAAGGTTAAATCTGCTTGTTACTTGTATTATCTGTTTTTTCAATATTAAATATGTATTACAGTGTTCTAAAATATTTTGCATATCGTCATCATTTTTGTCATACAGTGGATTTGGATGTGGAGTCAATATAGCCTACATCAAGGTTGAGATCAATTCCAGTCTTTTCAGGATGTACATGCAAATTCCAACTTCAAGGCTTTACACCTTGGCTGCCCAAACCTGTTCCTGTAGATCTACTATCCTGTAGGTTTAGCGTTAATCTAGGTAATTATTAAGTGTTTCAAATTAGTGTTAGAGAGGAATGGAACAGGGTTAGGCAGACCTGCTGTTTAACAGCTGTAAAGGGCTTACTCAGATATTAGCAACATAGCTCTTACTGTAGATATTTGAATAGTTAACGGTTAATAAAGATGTTGCCATTTGACTGTACAGACTTAGCTGGAAACTGTGCACCTAATAAAGAGGATATCAGCCTGCTCAATTAATCACAATAAAACTGAGTAGTGTAAACAAACATTTATGTTATAGGTCCTTAAATGGCTATCCAGAAAATTGATTTTTATTGCTCCTGAAACACCTTTAATAGAATTTTATATTTTTTTCTCTTCACTATTGATTTCTGTGAGCATGACAGAGTAAGCTCATACACAATTTTCTGGGTTATAAAGTCCTGTACTGTACTCAATACTTGGTGTTTATGAATTCCCCTGTGTCAATTGCCTTGTCTGTACCTGTATGTATAGAGATATGTGTACCTTATATCTATTTTGCCTAACTATTCCATCGGTTGCCATTTTCCTCAGCTTTTCCCGCTGGTACCTCGTGAATTTCACGAGCACATTAACAAGCTATCGGTGGAAGAAAAGCAGAGACAAAAATATTGTCTCAATTACAATATTTTTGTTTAGAATTTGGGAGTAATGTCAGTTTGTAGAATAAAATATGTGTGCACTTTTCTTTCTCAATGTAAGCAATGGAATAGTAACCAAACCATTTAACTTAAGGTGAGAAGCTTAATGGAAACCCTCAAAGTAAATTACTTACTGGAGTTTCTTATTGGCAACTTGTTTCCAAGTCCACAGGCTCAATCAGAACAGTTTTAAAAGGTCCAAATCCCCTTGGACCACAAATTACACAGTATAGCAATGATCATCGACCACTTCACAGTGAGTTAACATGTTTAGAATGATCAGTTAGGGATATTTAAACAACACAATGTGGAATAATGGTCTAAAACTCTTTACTGAACAAAATCAAACAGAATTATTTTCAGAAGATGGTGGATATCCATGCCTACAGTATCCTGTGGCTGTCATCACCCCATTTCGACAGCCTGTAGCTGGTTGAGATATTTACTGGACCTAAATCCAAGGTTGCCAACACACACAAACATACAGTAGGCTCCCAAAGTCTGAGTTCACAACCAAGTACTCTTTGTTTTCAACACCGATCAAAGACTTCGACATGATGAAAACAGAACTTGGTAGTGGACTTAAATAACGCCGTAAATAACATTACCAAATAATGTAACTATAACATTTCTAAACCATTGTGTATAACACCAGGATATGCAGAGGCCCGGTTCAATGGTCACCATGCCAAGACAAGGTGCCTAATAGAGTGCATGTTTGGCATGCTGAAAACCTGCTGGAGATCCATCTTTGAGGCCTCTGGGCACAAACAGAGGACACACTTCCAAAGTGGTTGCTGCCTGCTGTATTCTCTACCACCTTTGTCTCTCTATGGGTGACATCTTGGAGGTGGAGGACCGTCTTCAGCATGCTGAAGGGGGTGACAATCCAGAGGATTGCGCAAATGAGCAGGTGTCTGGCAACAACCATCGGGCTAGACTGGAAGTCTTATCAGGACAGTGTAAATTTACATGGCAGATTTTGAGGAAAACTGATAAATATTAGACAATTCCAACTTCTGAGTAAAACAGTAAAAAAAAAGAGAAACTAGAGAACTACTGTAGCGTTCCACATAAATCGCCATTTGGCTGGCAGCAGCAGGTGATTATTTCCCACTGGCTACCACAATATACATCATACCTCAACTTTCAGGGCTGGGATACCTTTTTTGTATTTAAGTGAACCTGTAATATTTGCCAAAAGTATTTTCTTTAATCTCTACTCCCATCCAGTGTTATACGTATTCCTCTTCCTAGTGAAGATGGTCTCATTCTCCACTGCACTGAACTGAATTAGTGAATAACGCTAGCTAGGTAACCAACAAGTCGGAGCACATTTAGAAATTAGCCGTTTATTCAATTAAAAGCAAACATTCAGCGACTACAAGGCCCACTTTTGTAAAATGTGTCCGCCTCTCCTGGCATCTGGAAATTAATTTATGGAAATCAGATTCGTTCTCGCTGGCTCGAGTAACCAACCCATACAACCTCGATAAAAGGGGCGGATAAATAACACATCCGGGTATTATCTTGCGTTCATTTGATTGGAACAGAATTGGGCTATGAAAAATTAAGTCAAACGGGTTCACGAGAACACAAGAACCGACAAAAACGCGGATTTTTATTATTATACTAAACAGTACGTACGCGATTTGAGATTCTGCCTGGGTCTTTTACGATACACACCGCGTGACGTTAGTTGGTGGTCATATGATTTAGCTGGCTGGCTAGCTACCTACAATGTTAGCCAGCATTTTTTTTGTCTATCTAGCTTTTGGATAGTTTGTTCCTGTCATTAGCCAGACATATTCCTAAATATGTAGTTGTTTTCGATAGTGAGCGACGTGGGATTGCAATCCTTTTTTGTCTGCGTGGAAGAATTAACTGCCACTAGGAACTGTCCACGGGGAACGGATACTGCGCAGAGGGCGAATGGAAGACCCATAAAATACCCGACAACATGAGGATTAAAAAGCACTGTGTCTCCTGCAGGTAAAAGCCTACAGGATAATTTCTCGATGATCTAGCTCACGATTCACAGGCGTCACACCAATTAAATGGAGGGCCTAGTGTATGCCGGTTTTTGGATTTTCTTTTGATTACTTGGTGACGGGAGATCCTAATCTTTTTAGTGACCTAATTTATCAGTCAAGGAAAGAGCAAAAACCTGGAGACAATCGGTTCTCCGGGGAACCGAATTGATACCCCTGTACTGTAGCTCTAACTGTCTGGTTATTTTAACGGTAACTATTAGAATCAACGTTATTGTCATTAATGATGTTATGTACAACGAATTGCAGTTGAAATAATTATCAACTGTGAAGAGGCGACTCCGGGATGCTGGCCTTCCAGACAATGTTTGTCCTATTTACTGTCTTGCCCCTTTTTGCCTTTTTTATTGGCCAGTTTGAGAGGTCTTTCAAGGCAACTCAATGTCAGCATCCCGGAATTGCCTATTCACTGTTGACGTTGGGACTTCTTGTTTTGCCGGTCGTATATAATGAAGCTGCCAGTTGATGACCTGTCTGGTGTCTGCTTCTCAAACTAGATACTAATGTATTTATTCCTCTTGCTCAGTTGAGCACCTGGCCTCATTAGGTACTTGCTCTTTCTATTCTGGTTATAGACCGTGTGCGCTGTTTTGTGAAGGGACAACATATCGTTGTTTGCGATCCTCAGTTTCTTAGCAATTTCTCGCATGAAATTGCATTCATTTCTCAGAACAATAGACTGACGAGAATTTTTCTGGCAATTTTGAGCCTGTAATCAAACCCACAAACGCAAATGCGTTTCCGTATGAAGAAAAACTAGTCTAAAGGCCTGTATTATGGATTCTGTAATCAGCACAACAGTCTTCAGCAGTGCCAACAATTGTAAAATGGTTTATTATGATCAGTTAACCTTTTAAAATTATTAACTTGGATTAGCAAACACATCTGTATTGAGACAGTAAATGTATTCAAATGTAAAGATTTCCAGGTTTGCACACACTGCAGCAGGGATTTTGGCCCACTCCTCCATTCAGACCTTCTCCAGATCCTTCACGCTTCAGGGCTGTTGCTGGGCAATATGGACTTTCAGCTCTCTCCAAAGATTTGATATTGGGTTCAGGTCTAGGCCACTCCAGGACCTAGAGATGCTTCTTACGGAGCCACTCCTTAGTTGCCCTGGCTGTGTGTTTCGGGTCGTTGTCATGCTGGAAGACCCAGCCATGACCCATCTTAAATGCTCTTACTGAAGAAAGGAGGTTGTTGGCCATGATCTCACGATACAAGGCCCCATCCATCCTCCCTTCAATACGGTGCAGTTGTCCTGTCTCCTTTGCAGAAAAGCATCCCCAAAGAATGATGTTTCCACCGTTTATGCTTCACAGTTGGGATGGTGTTCTTGGGGTTGTCCTTCTTCCTCCCAACAAGGCGAGTGGAGTTTAGACCAAAAAGCTCAATTTTTGTCTCATCAGACCACATGACCTCCTATTCCTCCCCTGGATCATCCAGATTGTCATTGGCAAACTTCAGACGGGCCTGGACATGCGCTGGCTTGAGCAGAGGGACCTTGCATGCACTGTAGGATTTTAATACATGACGGCGTAGTGTGTTACTAATGGTTTTCTTTGGGACTGTGGTTAAAGCTCTCTTCAGGTCATTGACCAGGTCCTGCCTTGTAGTTCTGGGCTGATCCCTCACCTTCCTCATGATCATTGATGCCCCAGACCGAGGGAGATTGACCGTCATCTTGAACTTCTTCCATTTTGTAATAATTGCACCAACAGTTGTTGCCTTCTCACCAAGCTGCTTGCCTATTGTCCTGTAGCCCATCCCAGCCTTGTGCAAGTCTACAATTTTATTCCTGCACAGCTCTCTGGTTATTCCTTACACAGCTCTCTGGTCTTGGCTATTGTGGAGAGGTTGGAGTCTGCTTGAGTGTGTGGACAGTTGAGGTTCATACAGGTAATGAGTGGAGAACAGGAGGGCTTCTTAAAGAAAAACTAACAGGTCTGTGGGAGCTGGAATTCTTACTGGTTGGTAGGTGATCAAATACTTATGTCATGCAATAAAATGCAAATTTTACACACATACAGTGTGATTTTCTGGATTTCTGTCTCTCGTTGTTGAAGTGTACCCATGGTAAAAATAACAGACCTCTACATGCATTGTAGAGTAGGGAAACCTGCAAAATCAGCAGTGTATCAAATAGTTGTTCTCCCCACTGTATATCTTAGTTTTGCGTATTCATTTCCATAGCATTTTAATTTACACCGGGATGTTTGAGACATTACAGCAAATGGAGCGATATGCGTGTGCACTAACTTCATACAGGCCGGGGGATTAGTCTTGGATGTGTTGCAGAAAATTTAGCGTAATAAAGAAGCCCTTGATTGGCACAATGTTTTGAAACAGCCATAAATAACAGGTGTACTTTTGCGTAATTCGTGTATTTAACATAGGCCTTGAAAGTACAGGAAAAATAGCAATTCTGACATAATTGTACAACTTCCAAATATTAGTAAATTTGAGCCAAATGTACTATGGGAAAGAACAAAAATTGCTTATCCTCTTGATCTTTCATAGAATATATTACACAAATATACTGCGTGATGGGGTTTTGGAGGCTTTAGGCTCCTATCTCCAGAACCAGGATGACACATCCATTCCACCTTATTTGTTTATCATAGAATTAGCTAATTTTGCTATGAAGAAGATATGCTTCTCCAGACCCTCATTGACCCACCGCTAAACCAGTCATGCTGGATGTTGTTTCAGGCAGCATTACGGTAACCACGGTGTTTCCAGACTCACGTCTGTCACGTGCTCAGTGTGAAAGTGCTCTCACCTGTGAAGAGAACGGGGCACCAATGGTAGACTTGCCAGTGCTGGTGTTTTCTGGTGAATGCCAATCGAGTAGAGGATGTCATCTCTCACATCGAGTCTGTTTCTGACAGTTTGCACACCAGTAGCCCACTGGAGGTAATTTTGTAGGGCTCTGGCAGTGTTCCTCCTGTTCCTCCTTGCACAAAGGAGCAGATACCAGTCCTGCTGCAGGGTTGATGCCCTTGTATGGTCCAGTCCAGATCTTGTGTTAAAGCCTGTCTCCTGGTATCTCCTCAATGCTCTTGTGACTGTACTAGGTGACACAGCAAACCTTCTTGTGATGGCACGCAGGAGCTGGACTGACTACCTGTACAACCTGAATTGGCTGCAGCTACCACCTCGTGCTACCAGTAGTGACAAGGACACAGGCAAAATGTGAAACTAGAGAAGAATCGGTCAGGAAGGATAAGGAGAGAGCAATATGCTGTGGCAACCACCTGAAAAACCATTCCTTTTTGGGGGTTGTCTTGTTGCCTCTCCAGTGCACATGTTGTCACTTTCATTTGCACCAAAACAGGCGACATTGATTCACAATCGCTTATGCTTCCAAACAAGTTTAATTGACTTTGTGTAATAATGACAGTGTACTATAATATGACAGGGTACACCTTTTATTTTTGTTGAGCATTGTATAGTGAGTTGCAGCCACATGATTAATTGCTATTTCAGTTAACATGCAGTTATTTGATGGCCACTAAGTATATATGGTAAACTTAATCTTTTCTGTCCAGCTAGAAAGAATAATGGGTAAATATTGCACAATCCGTGTTTGCAAGATTTTTTTAGACTTACCCCAAACTACTTACAAATGTAATCAGATCAAGGGCGTAGGAGTCGGGGGACGGTGGACACATGTCCCTCTCTATATTAGAAACTGGTTAAATTGTACCCCTCATTTTAACATAATACTTTTATTTAGAAAGAAATGCGTGTTAGCACCTGTCGTTGTCACAAACAAATCTGACATTCTTCCTGATGACTTCATGAAGTTTTTTTCACAATAAATACAACCTGTATAAACGTCAGTACATTTTCCTAGCTGTAGAATGAAGGAACGACATAAAATACAAGCTTTATTTTGTCTAAAATAGTGCTAAGATGCAGTTAGCTAGCTATTTTATTTTCAGGTTTAACCTAACAAACGTGACAGTAACCTGTTTGCTAGATCACACTGAGTAGTTCCTAAGGCTGTGTTAAAAGGTGGTAGTGAATGATTTATAAGGAAGCACACCGGCAAAAATGATTTGCACACTGTCTTTGTCTCTACTATAGGGTCTGCAAGTAGCTAGCTAAGTAATAAACAAGCCATCAACGGTTAAAAATAGTGTGTAAGTAGCTAAGGTTTTTGGTGACAACATTGACACATCTGTCCCCCTGTTCTTCTTCAGTCCTGGACAAAGATAATAAAAACTAAAGGTGGAAAAACACATTGAGATACAAATGAAATAGACATTTTGGTGAATTATTAACATCCACAGTGTAGTCAAATGTGTCCCCAAATATGACTCATTCTTGTGCTGTTTAATTTGTCCTAAATATGTTTTGATGTATGGGCTCGTGTGAATTTAAAAAAAATTCAGGTAATTATTTTTATTGAAATAAATAATTATTTATTTCCCCAAGTGTTTTGTGGAGATTGTTGACAAACAAATCATACAATTTGTGTCACTTTGTAAAGTACAATGTTGAAAAATGCATGAATGTGGTGTGAAAAGATGTGAATACTAAATACTTAAACTGGAAAAACATTATCTGTAACAGTTGCCATTTATTTAATTTAATATAATGCTGGTATTGATGGAAACTCGTTGTTCTTAGACGTTTCCAGGTGCCCTTGGTGGTCCTTGGGTTGATCTCCCTGACAGTTGTGACATTTTCTTGGTTTGATATGGACCCACCCAAGCCTTTGGTATGGCATGTGGATCCCTTCCACCGTGAGGTAAGGCCCTAAATCTGTTTGGGAACATTCTGCATTGCCTTTGGTTAGGAATGGGGGTTATCGATTGTATTAACAGTACACTGTTTGTTGCAGAGCATTCTGTGTGAATTTATCCAAAGTATGTGTCAAGTTGTAACTGGAAATGGCTTGGTGGAAATGGTAGTGGGAGGTGGAATTTAAACATCTGATGCACCCAGATATACCACATACCAGTTTGGGGATTGATTTTGGGGGTGTAGTTGAAGCATAATAAAAGCAAACATCTAAAAAAAAACACTCATGTAAATGTTTCAAGATGAGTGGGCAGACTTAAGGAGGGAGTGTTTACAAAGCAGAACCGTCCCCTGATCCCAATGAAACGGGCCAATTAGTTTGGACGTTGGTGGCTTCCACTTGGTAAAACAGTTCCAATTGGAAAAAGTTAGACCAGATGCTGAAAATAACAATATCCAAAGTGTTGGGGGACAGTAGTGAAACAAGCAACCTCTTCTAATGCCTCAGTCACACCTACAGCAATGCACAAACGTTTATCCATGTGTCTGGGTATGAGTGCCACACAAGCTCAAATTTAAACTGTTGCTACCACTTATGCTAAGCCAATTCTGCATACAACTTGATGTTGGACAGATCCACATATAATGCTCTGCAACTGCCTCTGCGGGACAATGCTAAAAGTGCAGCGTTTTAATAGGACCTGAATGATAACCTTGAGTGTATCAAAATGCATTGACACAAGGTGTGATTAAAGCGTATCACCTCAAGTTTAATAACGCAGACATTGCTCCCCGAGTAATTGACAGGTTGTTTCGATGACTGCAAGTTTACTAGGTAAACTTGTGCATTTCATTGATCTGTGCAGTTGCAGTTACTTATTTTGGAATATGAAATTATTTAGTGTGCTTTTTTCTGAAGGTTATTGCATTCTTAATGTATGTTTATAAACAGCATATTAAAGAAACACCACATTTGAAAGCCAATAGTTAGGTTTCATGGAAATAATGGAATGAACGAATATACCATGATATACAGCTCTCAAAATATTTTAGAGACCACTCCTATTCTTTCTTAAATCAACGTCTCTACGTCTATGGCAGCCATTCCATTCCAGTGTCTTTTAAATTCCAACACAGGCACACCTCATTTTACTTAATGAGTTACTGATTAGGTGATTACCTGAACCAAATCTAATGTAATAAGGAAGTATAAAAACCACTACTGTGGTCCTCATTATCCTCTTGCAATAGGACCAGCTGGACAACAATGCTAAAGTACTGTGATACAAAATCCTTGCTGATAAACTAACATCCATACACTTGGTGTTGCGTTTGTTTTAAGCAACTAGTTTGGGTAGACTGGCAAGGATGGGTCTTGAAAGTAAAATTGATTGAACTGTTGCAAATGGAGCCTTCAATGCATTTATTTCTGGATATGCGTCTGATACAAACCTTTGGTCTTTCCAGCGTGTACACAATTTTGTCCAGAATCTTCTTAAATCAGAATGCAGACCAACTTTTGCCAGGAAGGGAGTTGAAGCGAGGCTCCAGTTCTCCAGTCCTGTGACTGATCCCTTCCTCTGGCGCGACACAATGCTGACCCCAGAGATGTTCAAATACCCGCCACCATTTGGATTCCGTGACATGCGTGGGAATCTAAAGGATGTCCTCAGCCTCCTTCCTGCACCCTCAGAGCAGCAGAAGAAGCAGTGCAGACGCTGTGTTGTCATTGGAAATGGAGGAATCCTCCGTGGTCTCGAACTGGGCCCCCTGCTCGACCAGTTTGATGTTGTCATTAGGTGAGCCTACATCAGCTTTGTGCACTTGACTAGACCAGTCAGTTGATGGCCCTATCTCCAACAATGTTCAGTCACTCATAAACAGGAAAGGACTGTGAAACAGAAGTTCCGACAATTTATCATCGTAGTAGCTAAACTACCAAATGGTTATATGGTTGTATCTGTCGATGCATTTTACAGTCTGGTCTCTGTTACACAGGTTAAATAGTGGTCCTGTACGTAACTATAGTAAAGACGTGGGAAACAGGACCTCCATCCGGATGAGCTATCCAGAAGGTAGCCCGGTGGTCTGGGAAGATGTGGACCCTGAACTAGAGTTTGTGGCTGTGGTCTACAAGGCTGTGGACTTCAAATGGATCAGCGCAATGATCAACAGAGAGACTGTTGTGAGTGAAACACCAGAAACAGCAACACATTGTATATGTAGAGACTGGTGACAGATTAAAGGAAACACCAACATATAGCCTACGTATGGTATTGAGCTACCCGTTGCTGCCAGAAAAGATTTTCCCTAATTTGGTTTTTAATTGTGGTGGAGAGAGCTGTCTGATGAGTCAGTCCATAGGTATTAAATTGGTTTGATATCTGATGACTGCAAAGGCCATAGCATATGATCTGTATCATTTTCATAGTCATCAAAGCATTCTGTGTCCCTTCGTGCCTTGTGGATAGGTTATTGTCATTCTAAAAGCGTTCCAAAAATAAACCCTCTTTGTAATTTTCACTTTGATCCTTCTTGATCCACAATCAAGGTCAGAGCATTGGATGTTAATTGCTTAATTTTATCATGCAGTTGACCTGCATGTAAGCATCTGCATTAGTTTCGGTTCCACCACTCATTTACTCAGGTGTTTCCTTTAGTCACCCACAGCTGAATAGTATGAAATTCACATTCAGAACATGTCTGAAACTTTAATGTCTGATTGCTCTTTTAGCTAACATTGGTTTTTCTCTCAGTCTCTTTGGGACTGGCTATTTTTCTGGCAGAAGGTGCCAGAAGAGATTCCAGTAGACTTATCAAAGTTCCGGATTCTGAATCTTGAGATCATCAAGCAGATGGCGCTGGACCTATTGGACTTCCCCATTCCACAGCCACGCCTCTGGGGCTGGGACCAGGTCCGTAAAATCAGATCTCTCTGCAATCTTTATTAGGCATAAGAACCTTTGGCCTGAAATTCGGGACACAGTCTGGTCATAATGGTTGTAGCCAGGGTGCTGTGTTTGGGAAAACAGCTGCTAATTATTCTGACTACTCCTGTGAGGTAAACATGACCAAGAAGTAAACATGGCACCCTGGTTACATTGAATAAACCATCAAAACTTGACCACTTGTTTTCAAGTTATCTAGTCTTGTCTTTTGACAATGCAGTACAGGCAGGGAATTGCCAGATATTTTGGCTCATTATGTGGATTAAGAATTGCTGTATTGATTTTTGACCAGCTACTGTGCCTATGGAAAGTCAATACTGCTTTAGTGCCTAAGTTTCATGCACTTTTCAGTTTGTCTGATACCAATAAAAAGATTTGGGAGCCTCCCCCTTCTTAGCTACAACTTTAATGATGTATCTGCTACGTGACAGCAGATCAGAAGACATTCTAAAAATAAGCATCACATGCAAATCGGCCCCCAGTAAGGGCTGATTCTCAAGGTAAACTGCTTCTTCACAAATTCCTGACCTATTCTTTCATACAGTAAGATAATAGGTCAAAATATACCGGTAGAATCCTGCAACTAATGCTTATAAGACAATTACACAGATGTAACCTCCTCCCCTTCCTTTACTGAAAAAGATTGGTATATCAACCATGGCAGCTGGGTAGCCCAGGGTAGTTTCGGATGGAGGGACTAATACTGTCAGTATCTAAAGCACATGTGAGATTTCAAGTGAATAATAGAAAGACTGGTGAGAGATTCATATGGGGACTATGTCAGACGCTCTGTTTTGTAGAAGCATGTATATTTGAAACATTAACTGCAGATCTCTTCTGGACATCTATACTTGCATTTATGCTAGCAATAAAATAGAACTTAAACCACTAGCATCCTAATTTGCATTTATGAGATGCTCTGTGCTTTACTACAGTCAAAGGTCAAATGAAGTAGAGCTTCATGGCAACCTGATGGCTAGTTATGAATATCTGATATAACGTTAGTTTTTCTTAACCTTGTCACCTTCAATTCGAAGTTGGCCTTTTGGGAGTGACTTTACTAACAACATCAAGATTTTTGTCATTTTATTTTAGCATGAATTACAAGACAAGATCTCATATGAGTTGTTACATCATGCAGTGTCTTTTTGTCTTTTATCCTTCCCTTGTTTATTGTCAGGGTATAAGACTCAAACAAAATACAGATTTTTCGTCACTTTGTGGGTATAAAAATGTTTCTGTACCTTTTGCTTAGACCTCCACTAACCACTAGACTGTACCCGTTTCATATTGATTTTGAATTTGTTGACCTCTAACATTTTATTTTTTCCTCCTCTCTGTGTAGAATGTGCCCACGCTGGGCATCTCAGCCCTTAACTTGGCCACCTACCTGTGTGATGAGGTCAGCTTAGCAGGCTTTGGCTACAACCTCAGCCAGAAGGAGGCGCCGTTGCATTACTACGACAGTCTACCCATGACTGCTATGCTGAAGCAGAACATGCACAATGTGGGCCGTGAAAAGACTTTCCTCCAGAGCCTGGTGAGGGAAGGGACTGTGTCAGACCTCACAGGGGCCCTGTATTGCACCTTCTGTCCCAGCTGATAGAAACTGCTCTGGGCCTGTAGCACAGCTGGCTACACACACGCTCTCCTCTCTTAAAAAAATTACTCTATCTTTCCACTGGTTTTTAACCTCAAATCTTGTCCCACTAAACAGCATTCATGAAGATCATTATGGAAGTTTGTTTTTTGCAATTTTATGCCATTCCAAAACTGAGGCTATGGACCTGGGTGCTTAATTTAATGCATGCAGACATATTGCATCCACGGAATGGATTTATACAACATAATGGAAACGTTTCCTCGACTGATTAACTGTATACAGCCTTAATAACAGAAAGAAGTGTAGTTCATAAAATTGCTGCTAAACTTGAAAATGTTTGAGTTCATGAACAATTCCTAAATGGTGTAATAGTCTACAGTATATGCTTAAGGTAAGTATTTGTTGACTAACGTTAATTTACCAAAGATAATAGAAACAAGATGGTGTTCAGTGTCCCCCAACAAATATTGGTGCTTGATTGTTTTTATCCAATTGAATTATTAGATTTTATTGAAAATAATTATGATCTGTCAAAACATTACTTAAATGTATGTTTATATAGATTTCTAGTTTCTTTTTATAATGTCAACAATAAGGCCTGTTTGTCAGAAATGAAAAGAAGGTTTTACTGGGCCTTATACATCAGTGGTTATCAATGTGGTGCAACAAGGGGTTGGGGGCCCAATGTGGTTAGAGTCAAATTGTAGAATGCCGATGTATGGATTTAAATATATAATGTATTTAAGTAATGAAAAACAATCTTGGCAAACCTAGGTGGATACTTCTACTAATACAATGCCTGCCTGAGTCACTGGGACAATTGTTTTTTTGTTTTTTCCCTGCACTCTGAAATAACAGAATTACTATAATTACATTTGAGAGTATTTCTGTACATCTTAGTTCAGTATTAAGAAAAAAAGAAACTGTACATAATCCCCTTTTTTTTTCCAGGGCACCAACAGTTTTGGGACAGATTAATGTAATGTCCCAATTCAGCACTTGTGTTATGTATTCCTTTGCATGGAGTAGAGCTGGGTATTTTCTCTTGTGATGCTCTGCCAGGCTTGTACTGTTATTCAGCTATTTTAGTTCAGATTTTTTTTGTCTTACGTCTTCAGCAAAAAATAATATTTACCGGAGATTATTGTGGTCAGTCAATTACTCAGCCTAGTTGATATTGAATTATGTTTGGAGTCATTAATGCGCCGTCCAGTGAGTTTAGGAGTCCATTTGTTTGACTTTAGCCTACAAGATTTTTCATAATTCCTGTACATGTTCATCTTTGTCTCATCTGTCCACAGTACAAGGTATTTTTCAAGCACACTGTAAATGGCCATGTAAATGTTTTTGATGAAAACTTATCGTTGTCAACTTTGCATATGTTGGTCAAGTTGTGGGTCTTAGAGAATGTTTTCCTGATCTGTTCGTCATTTTGGTTTTTCACATTTTCTAGATTATAACCCCCACTCTTGTGGCCAAAACTCAGAAGTATAATGGTGAAAGCATCACAATGTGGGAATGCTTTTAATCCGTAGGGATTGGACATCTTGGTATAGTTTATGAAAGAATGGATTGAGCGGAACACAAGGATATTCTACAAGAGAAACTGCTTCAATCTGCTTAAAACCTGAAGTTTGGGAAGAAGTTTCAGCAGAACAATGATGCCAAGCACAAGGCCAAAGCAATTTTGGAGAGACTCAAGTGGGACAGTCAATGTCCTGATTGTAATCTGGCAGGGTATCCTGTGCAATACCAGAAACTCAACTGTTCCTGGGTTACTGAAAATAACATTGTGTTCATAGCAAGGCCCTGCACAGACCTTTTGAGGGGCATGTAGCTGAAACTCCAAAATGCCCCATATTAATTTGTATGGGTTGAATACTTATGTAAATTACATATTTCAAAAGAAAATCCAACCAATGTCACCTTCACATTAACTGATTGAGTTTCAGTGTTTTTGAAATAAAGTATCAAATAGAATGAATTTCCAGAAGTCAAGGTACCATTTTTAATTCAGTTGTATTAGAAAATTGGTCATGGTCTGATGACTTTGGCAAGTCATTCTATAAGCACTGTTTGATTTGGCTCATTAAGGTATAGGGGTGTCAACCCTATCATATTTGAGAACATTATTGATTATAAAAAAATCTTTAAATTAATTCTTAAATAAAAGGTTAGATTGCTCATTGTGACACTTTCATTTTTTGACTTTTTTGTTCAATACCAGGGATGGAAATAATTATGGAGGACACTGTAAATCATGCTGTCAAATTCAGAGTGTTCATCAAACTCATTCATAATCATAGATAAGATAATGTGGATTTTCCATCCTCTTTTGTGCACTTCCTCCACATGTACTTTTCATACTTTACAATATAAGTTTCCTCCCATGTTTGTGTCATCTACAAATAAATATTTAATGATAGCCTTGATTGCTAGGCTCATTTTAGGATGTCAGGCTTTAAAATCCATTCAACCATTTTGGTACATTGAATGAATACACAAAAGCAGATGCAGACCTTTTGGCCTTTTGTGAAAACTTTTGTGAGAAAAATAGAATGAATATGTCATAGCTTCAATATCTTTGCCTGCACCCCCCGCTACTATTATTTTGTGGAAGCACCATTTGCTTGGATTACATCAGTAATTCTGTTTGGATAGGACTCATCAATCTGGTACACCTGAAATGTGTTATTCTATCCCACTCTATGCAGAAGAGTTCATGATCAGTCAATTGTCAGGGGATATCCTGCGCACAGCCCTCTTCAGGTCAGCACAGATTTTCTCTAGGACCGATCCAACTATGACTGGGACATTCCAGGACATTGAGGTTCCTTTTTACAAGTCATTCCTTAGTTGATTTGGCTTTGTGCTTCAGATCCAAATTATTTAGAAAAAAATAATTATTTAACTTCAGCTTTCTGGTGAAAAGCAGGGTTTGCACAAAAATATAAATGTTGCTTTCTCTGGAGCTATTCATTGACCCTTCTGTCCTAACCAGAGCCTTTTCCCCTGCTGACAAAATACTGCCCCATAGCATCATGCTACCACCAGCACACTGGGCAGTACTGTGTATATTGGGTGATGATTAGCAATGTTGGTTTTGCGCTAAACATATTCAGTCAAGAATCCTTAAAAAAAAATCCTATAGGAACAACAAGGCCTAATCGGAATCAGGGCTAACCAGAATGTCAGATGACAGCAAATGACCTCTGCACATGATTTGGAATGTGATTGGTAAAATCTGAATACAATTCAAACACCCAATGGGTGTGCACAATTGTCTGACAATAACCTAAATAATTTGTAACTGTGTTCCGCCCCTGCCAGAGTACTGAAACAACACTGGTAAAAATCCCTAATGATCTTCTCATGGCAGCTGACTCTGGACCATTCTCATCCTCCTTGATCTGAGTGTGGCATTTGACACCATCTCTCATAATGTCCTCCTTGACAGACTAGTCTCTATTGGTATAACTGACACACATTTGGACTGGTTTAAATCCTATCTATCTGGTTGCACTCAATTCATTCAACTCAGAACTTTCAAATTACACCCATCT
The DNA here is from genome assembly GCA_016801105.1 of Esox niger. Taxonomy (NCBI): domain Eukaryota; kingdom Metazoa; phylum Chordata; class Actinopteri; order Esociformes; family Esocidae; genus Esox; species Esox niger. The sequence continues at coordinate 20,123 of JACXGJ010001429.1, read as the reverse complement.
CCTGTCACTTCCAGTGTTCCCCAGGGCTCCATCCTGGGGCCCCTTCTTTATCACTCAGCTATACCTGTCAACTAAACCTAACTCAACCCTCCCACCCACCTCCCTCTCTGATTGCTTAATGTAAATCAAATCCTGGTTTTCCTGCAACATCCTCAAAGTTAACCATGACAAAACTGAGGTTTTCCTCATTGGCACCAAATCCATTCTGACAAAACATGAGTTTCTCACTTTCCATTGATGACTCCTCAGTTTCTCCCTCCCGTCAGATTAAGAATCTAGGTGTCATCCTCGACAGCGCACTTTCATTTCAAGCTCACATTAATAATGTCACCCGGTCTGCATCCATTTAGGCAACATCAATCATCCCCATCCGTCTCTCACACCCACTAGTGCAGCCATTCTGGTTCACACCCAGGTTACATCTCAAATCGATTTCTTCTCTTTGGTCTTCCTCTCAAACTTATACAAAAACCTCAACTGGTTCAGAACTCTGCCGCTTGTATCATCACCACAACATCTTCTATTAATCACATAACTCCTGTTTTTCAGCAGTTAGATTGGATCCCAATACAATTCCACATTGATTTTAAGATTCTGCTCCTCACCTTCAAGACCATTCACAACCTTGCTCTTCTGTACCTCACTGACCTCCTTCATACCCACCCGTACTCTCAGGTCTTCTTCTATTCACCTCACTGCACCTCCTGCCCGTCTGACCATTATGGGGTTTAGAGCCTTCAGCCTCTCTGCCCCTCGCTTCTGGAATTCCCTTCCACCAGACATCTGTAACATCAACTCGCTTCCCATTTTCAAAACCTCTCTTAAAACTCACCTTTTCACACTGGCATAACCAACATGAACACGAGTCATCTGCTTTTAGCAATTTCTGTTTGTTTGATTTTTTATTGTGTTTTGTGTCTTGTATGGTGACCTCGAGTGCTTAGAACGGTGCCTAAAAATAAAATGTATAATTATTACTACTTCCAAAAACAAGGTATTAACCATTTTTATAATTTTCTAAGAAAATATCCATTTGGTTTTCCGTTAATATTGTTAGTTACAAGATCTTAAAAGCAAAAAAGATCTTTTACCTCAAAAAAGTTTTAAGGGTGTGTTGACCTTTGTTATACATTACATTTAAATCAATGAATTAAAAGAGACAATTAATGTTTTTTATTTTAAACCTACACTAAAATTTCATATTCCTCAACATGGGACTGTTTTGCTCAGGTGTGCTGGATAACCTTGTTCTGTAGTAGTCAAATTGCTTGGGCCACATGTAAGGGCCACGTGTAATTGTTAACCATATGAATTGCTAGCATAAATGACCAAAAGACATCTGCGATAAAAGTGTCTGAAATATTCCCCAATTAAATTATCTTGCTGGTCCAGCTAGCCTTGCCTTGTAATCTTCTCATACTCGATTTAGACACTTGCAGTGATATTCCCCACCCTAAACCACCCTGGACTTGCTAATACTATTGTGGTCTTGTTCGGAAAGGGAACCCGAAGGATGAGACAAGTCATATTATTGTTTAAAATCCATCTTGTAAACATTAGAGGCAGGAATCTAGAGTGCCCCTTAAACTTGTAAGAAACTTTTCTTACCAAACTAAAATCTACTTGAAGGGCATATAGTACCATATGTTATTTATACATTTGTCATGGAACATCAGAAACGACAGTAGATTTGAGCCTGGGCACATGATAAACTGAGACAGTCAGATGAGAAAGCATGCATGGACACATCTTAACTCGTGTGTCTTTCTGGTTTGTTTGGGGGGAATAGCAGAATGGCTTGGAGTGGACACCTTGGAGGAAGACTTGATTTTCAACTATCCTCAATCTGCTGGGAGTTAGATAGATAAAATTGGATATGAAAAATTTGGGATTTGATCCATTTAGATATGCCTCAATGTAAATGCAGAGTAGTTCAAGCTTCCTATGCAATAATGATTTTCTTACAACAGATGAATTGAAACTGTAGTTGATTTAATGTATCATATACTAGTACTTCAGAAACATTTTATCAGCCCAAGCTCCTGTCCTCGTGAAATGTACATTGTATTGTAAACGATGTCTAAGATTATAATTGACGTGTTGGTTTTGGATTCTAGCCCAGATCAAGTTTCCCCTATGGTTCCGAATGAGTAAACATATCCTCTTTTTACTACCCTTATTTTGTATTTTACATTTTACAGTGTATGAAATGTTTATGATTTAGTTCAACCTGCAGGCTTTCAGAGGAGCATAAAACCATAAACATCGACTGTGCATGAAAATCAAAAATACTTCAACAATTCAAAAAACTAGACTTTTCTTTATTTTTCACAACCTTGGTAGAAGGCAACAGGAGAACGCCTGCCTTCAGATGAGACTGATTCCTGGCCACCACAGCTTGCTTTCCATTTGCTCTGCCTCTTTTTTTTTACAGACAGACAGAAGTTGTATATACAGGATACTAGTGTTTCCTCTCCGGCTCCAGACCCAATTTGAAGGACTGTAAAATCCTGAACGTGTTCCAGCTTCTAAAGCTTAGAACTGCATGAAGAAAATGGGTTACTCATACTGAGTGTGCTCTAAGAACTTTAAGAACCAGGTTTAAAAATATTTAAAGATCCAGGTTTTCCTGATTTCTGTCTATTTAGAATGATAGACAGAAATCTGCAGTTAATATATAATGCTCTTTCTTACAATTTCATTAATAGAATTCCTTAGAATACATCTGCATTAAATCTGTGAGTTCAGTCCATATAAGACATCATAACCAGTTAATGTAAAGTACCCGCTAAAGTTTAGGAAATACTTAATTCTAAGTATGTTGATTATTCACTCTTCTCTGTTGACCATTGCATCACAGGATGCAACATCCTATAAAAAACTGCTTGTAAGATGTTCTATCAAATGTGTTCTAACAGTCTCCAAATAGTATAAAAACGGACTTCTGGAAGATAATGATTGACTATCTTGGACCACCTACGGTGGGGATACGGACAAGTCCGCATGGGATGCATTTTCTCTCACTCTTGCCCAAAAGAGACTTGTTCTAGTCTGTGATTAACAGTGAGAACGTAATAACACTTAAGCTCATCAAGACCAAAAGACACACACACTCAAGGAAGCTTAAAGATAGAAAATGAAATGACTTGTTATCATGCATTATCTATTATCTTGATAATTACAACTGTTTTGTGGAAACCTGCATTTTGTAAATCCTCCCTCAGTAGCTGTTTTGAAGATGTACGGTCTGTTGTGTGAGATCCGTTGGCAGTCATTTAGAATTATTGGATATTAAATAAAATAAATATTAACGTTTGCTTTATTTCTGGTTAAAACGTACTTTGTAAGCACACAGATGAGAATTGTCGAACAAAAGGGAAATGGAAGACAAATGGTAATCTGTTAAAAACTAAGCACACGTAGCGCAGAATTACTTCAAGACAAACACATTTGATGAATAAAATACTATTACTGTCATATTACTTCAAGTAGCAATCAATATGCTATGAGTGCCTTAAATAAGCGCTCATAAAACAGGAATTACCAATCATACAATCAAGAAAAATACTTTATAATTATAGGGTCACTGGGATTTATAGTTGAATAAAACTTTTATAATCACTGTTAAGTAATCACTGCAGTGCCTGCCTTCAATTGTCATAACTGAACAATCGGATGTCATCCACCAAGCATGCTTGTTTGTTTGCGTGATGAACATTCTATGCTGTCTCCCACATTTAACTGCAAACATCAACCAAAGGATATTCATTCCAAGTCACGATGGGCAGAAATACATCCATAGCTGGAGATTCTTGATCTGCAAGTTCAACAGGTATCACGTAAGCCTATGATATTAGGTCCATCATGTTTAAGTGCCTGGTTGTAGTCTATAAGGACTTGCCATCCAAACCTCCAGAACAGAGGTGTGAAGATTTCCTTTTGTTCAAGGGCCTTGTTAAGAGGTGTGGCTCACTCCACTGATGCTGTGAACTTTTATTCCTGTAAAATACATAAAAACATGTATTACGAACATGAAAACACAATCTCCCATGGGTGGCTGTCAAGACGTAGAAAATTCACAAATAGAACTGTTAAAATATGCATATCTGATCATTTCACAGTGCCGAGTGGTTGATGTAAATACAGTAACTGAACATTCTTTTTTGGTCAGAAGAGATACAGCGTAGGATTGAGTGGGACACAACAAAATTCTTTGGCCCTTTTTAACATGTTGGATGCAAACCAACCAAAACATTTTTCTAATTGTTTCTATGAAGACAGATTTTTCTTTCCCCTCTTTACCTCCTCATAGAGGGCAAGGGAACATGTCAAATACATTTGTCAATTTTGACAAGATGGTGTTTGTTTGTCGCAGAGTTAAAACTTAACTCTTCAGTGTTAGTGATAAAAATCTGTTGTATTCCAGTTTACATGTTGATATATAACATTTTAATATTATTGAAAAAGAGGTCCAACCAAGAGACAAAAAGTGAATTCAGAGCAGAGTTCAGAGCCTTAAACAAGCGCAGGAATACGTTCTAACCGTCTTTAATCAGTATGCAGTGAACCCCCCCATCAAAAACAGTTCCCCCTTAAACCCCTTAGACATACTGGCTCTCTCTGACAAAGGGATTTCTTTCTTACACTGAGCCCTCTCTCTCACTCCAAAACCCCTCCCTCCCCCTCCCTCCCCCTCCTTCTCTTTCCCCCGGCCTCTGTAACAGCTGCTGCTCAGTGCTGTATCCTGAGAGAGTGATGATCAGTGGGGTTTTTTTTTTATTTCAAAGTGTTTTTTTGGAACAGATGGCCAGGGGAGAGCTGGGGAATGTGCCAGCACCGCGCTGGGGAATGTGCCAATTCCTGCAGCGAGTGAGTTCTCTGGGCTCCAGCTCGCGTGCCTTCACCCTGCCCTCTGCCCTGAGTGGCGCCAGCAGGACTTCCCAACTAGCGTTACGAACATCTGGTGTCTGGGACTGCCAGGAAAAAAAAGCAGCTCAGTTAGTTTCCTTGTGAATGCGCTTATGCTAGGGAAATACATTAGCTCAGTGAGGGAGAGAGCAGAGCATTGGGAGTGCAGGGAAAAATTACATGCATGTTATTAATTTGGATTTATAATCTATGAACACATAATTTATCGTGTCCTGGTTTTAGAAAATGTAAAATACAAAATTAGTTTGAAATCTTTTTTTAATAATGTTTGAAAAATCTTTGAGTCAAACTTAAAAAAAATTGAAAAAGTCTTAGCCTGCATTAAATATATATTTTGAAAATATTTATTTGAGCAGTGAATATTTTAGATTTTTATCATAAGAACACTATGTAATATATACAAATAAGAATGAATACAATAAAATCTACAAATATTTTTTTGTGTTCTCCAAAAGGTAATTGATATTTTGTGAGATGGCATTAAGAAGTGAGGCATGTTGAGGACACATGGCACAGTGCATCCAAACAACAGTACATAAAGGTCAGTGAGAAGGTGGTTTAAAAGAAATGATCGTCACAAATATAACTTTTTAGCACATTGACCGCAAACACAGTAAAGGCGATTAAGACCTACAGTACTTGAAGTAGAAGTCTGATATGGAACTCTCGGTATAAGACTTGCCAGAGCCCTGACCTCAACAATATTAAAGCTGTGTGGGAGTAATAGGACAGGAATAAGGAAAGAAATCTGCCAAAGTCAAAATAAGAGTTATGGCAAATCCTGCAAGAAGCTTGGAAAAAAGCCTATTTGGAAATATTCCACAAGTGTCTACAAATGTGATTTCTTCTGTTTTGCATTAAATAGGAAACCACACCAAATACTGAATTGTATTAAAAAGCTGAAAACTTGGTATTACTTTTCATTGTATGTATTATTACTCTAATGTTTTATAGTGGGGTATTTTCTTGAAGAAATGAAAATGTAGTGCTCAGATAAATGGATTTAAAACAATTCTCAGATGACCTTAACATTTTGCAAAGAATAATACTTTAAAATATATTCACTTGACGAAAACTTTATTGAATAACCAACTAATCAAATCATGATAACCAGGGATAATATTTGAAAACAATTGTGTTATTTTTGAGAAAGTGAAAAGTCAAAGACTTGTTGCCTGTCAGAGAAGACTGACAGGCAACAAAGGAAGAGCAGAGGGAAAAGTGTCCTAATTCATAGAACAGTGTTAATGCATAAATTAACATTCTCCATGTTTGGGTCTCATTCGTGCAGTAAGAACTATGTTGATTAATGGAGGCCATGAAGACGTGTGGATCCAGGAGAGCTAGAGGAAGTTCAGCCTCAGTTTACATGACTCCCAGTGTCATAAAACTGCACACAATGGCATCAATCACCCCTTTTATTCACCCGAGGCAGTTTTTCTTCTGTTCTGGATGAAAAACTGGCGGAACACCCAGTTCCCTTTCAAACACAACTTGATGATGATTTAATTTAATGGGATCCTTATTAGGCAAAGGAATGCACCTCTTAATTGGAGAGTGAATTATTTCCTATTTTGTTATCTTTATTGCTAGGAATACCATCCCTCTGTCAGTCACAATCAAACTGTCCTGTTTTCTAAAAGGAACCATGAAAATTATAGTTGGAGCTTCCTGATAAAAGGAATATTTTCCCTGTTTTGATATTATCAATTCATCCGTCATTCCAATATGTGTTATAGATGTAGTAGGATATGACAATGTAAGTAACAGTTTATTTTAAAATGAAATATCAATAACATGTATTTCATTGATCTCACATGGTTGGTAGCTCTTAAACATATTGTAATAAACATTGTAATAAGCTTGCTTTGTCTTTGCATCGCCCTCCAGTGCTGATGCTTTAAAGGCCTTCCTAATCTCCCTCCATATGCTGTCTCCGTCTCCATTTATATTTTATCCCTTTAGCAAGTCTACATTATTACCCAAAGTGACATACAATTCGTACAGTCATCTTAAGATAGCTAAGACAAACACATTTTTCCTAAAACGTAGTCTGTGTGCATTAGTACTTTACAAACAACACTGCATGAAGCCTTGGCAGACACAGGCCGCACCCCTGTCAGGCAGTAGCCTGTATATTGCATCCCATCCACCTTGTCTTCCATGATCCAACTTACCTTTCTCTTCTTGGAGCGCCCCTCGGCCTGCAGGGTTCGGGTACACTGCTCCACGCACTCTCTGAAGCTCATGTTGCCATGGTCTGGGGTGTAATCCAGGTCTGCAAGCTGAGCCAGTGACAGGATGTAGTTGCAGGCAATTCTTAATATAGCCAGCTTGGACAACTTCTGTCCATAGGAGTAGCAGGGCACCTGTATATGATTAAAGTTGGGTTAGGTTAGTGATGTCCGTCATATATACTTGACCAAACCGAAGTTTAGGATTTTCTATGGAACTGACTAGTGTGGCCTCACTATGGCTCTGGGATCACATACAATTACTTATTTATTGTTTTAAACAAGGGACTTTAGCACCCAAAGAACAGCTTGGACTATTGTAGGTTTTTTAATTTAAATATTGGATGTGTGTGATACTAGTGCTCCAGAACGCCCACAGTTGTAATTAACTAATTCAATCTGAAATGTGCAGTTTAGTGAGCTACATCTAGTGATATGAGAGAGGCCAGGGAGGTCTTCAGTTAGGCTACTGAAGTATACTGTTGGTGGTGTCAAATGGTGTCATGTGACAGTTTTCCCCCATTTCTAAGTGCCAAAACAGCTGGTGATGACATGTAAAGAGACTCACACAGCAACAGCTTCCTGGTTTTGTTTCAAAAGATAAATAGTTAATTTTGGATTTGGTAAACTTAGAGTTAGTTGTAGTTGACATTGATATTTCATAGTTTGCCATGCAGTATCAGGCCTTTTTGAAAGTGTGTGGAGTGCTTTGTCATTGAGAAACAATTTCCCTTCCGTGCATGTGGATTTGCACTAACATTTTGGTTGCATGTAAATGACAAGAATAGACCATGTTATGGGGGCTAGACAAATAATTGTACATGTGCTGTAGCCCAGAAAAAGAATAAGTGACTATTCAACAGATTGGACTTGTATGTCTTTTGCATTGTGCTTTCTAATATCTTAAATATGTTGTATTTGAAATGTAATGTCAAGTTAACAAATGGTGTACTAGTGACAATTTTGGATGGGTCCAGAAAACATTCGAAATTATATATGTCTTTAATTGATCTTACATAAAACAGACCAAGAATTCATTATGAATATGGTGAACTTCAATGTCAAAATGTCCCAAACTCCATTCAGCAGTCATAAGCCACAAGCAACATGATACTCTTGGCTCTTACGCATAAACATGTCCTTCAGTACATCAAGAGAGTTTATTGTACAGAATGTGTGTTTTGTGAATCCAGTGGAAATACCTGCTTTCGCAGCGCCTCAAAGGCTGCACTGATGGTATGCACCCGGGTCCTCTCCCTGGCATTCGCCAGTAGCCTCCGTGTCTGCTGAACGGCTTTGATCTCAGTGACGACGCCAGACGTTTCTCCCAGCCGTTTCCTTGGCGATTCTGCCGGGTCGCTGGTATTGATATAAGACGCCAGAGAGGCTGAGGAGAGAGACCTCTCCGAGCGCTGACAAAGAACGATTCGGGACTGTAATGTGTGATCAGACCCAAATGATTGTTGACGGTCATAACTTGTAACCAGGGGAAATGTGCTCTGAAAGGAGTCTCTGCTTGTTGATGACTCGGATAAAGGCTGTGACGATGGGAGCTTCCCAGTATCTGTTGATGGTAATAATAAAGCATTTATCCTCATGTCAATAGCAGTATTCGGGTTTCCAGAAGAAACTATGGATTTTTCCACAGATAGAACTGTAGGGCCCTGCAGGCTTTTTTGGACAATGTTTCTACATGTCTCTTCCATCAATTCCCCCATAGAATCGTCGTCCATTCTTGAATCATGTTGGAAACTTTTGACTTCTTCACTTGTGACACGTTTTGGGTCCCGACCTTTCCGTTTAAACTTTTTATTCCCCGTCGCATCCTTTGCATTGATTGTCTTCCAGCCATCGCTCAATAGATGTGGATTCCTCATTTCGAGTCACCGTCTATATGTGATATGATATACACTATTTAAAAGTACTGCCTCATAAACGCTATAGTATATGATTACAATATTGCGCAACAGTAGACTGGAATAAAATTATATTATCACTTAGAAATAGAAAATAGCCTTTAATGCCTTTCACAGTAAATTATTCCACGAAGATATTCATCAACCAGCGTTGACCCTATGCTACAACAAAGAATATAAATGGAACAAAAATTAAGAATAGACCGCATGTGCAGGCGCGTGTTACTCCGGTGAATTTCGAGCGTTTTCTGGAGCCATCCAAAATTGCCAGCATTTTTTGTGAATGTGCTGTGAGGTTCATCTGTATTTGCTTAGGCTCAGTTTGCATAGAAGCCCCTGTCGGTGAGATAAGTCGCGACGCCGCCTACAGCAAGTGACCGCCCAAATCTCTCTCGCCACGCGTAATAACAGACGAACGGACTGATCACGCGCCTGCTAACATACTGACAGGTCGGACAGTTATTATTACTGTTATTATTAATATATAGCAAGAGCAGGTGTAGCGAGTTTTTTATTGATTTATTATTAATCTTATATTAGTGTCAATATGGTTATATATCACATTAGAGTGATAAGAATTCTGAAACCTGATTTGAATTCTGAATCCTGCGTTGTTTAAAGCTGTTGTGTATGGGATGTATTTCACGGGTATGACGTCACAAATTTTACTGTCATATTTGCTTTGGTAACCGCCTAATAACAGCAATAATAGTAATAATAATCATAATAAAAAATAAATACATGATAATAGTTCGAGGATAAGTGGTATATTGGCAAAATTGAACAGCTTTAACCACGGTATATTGTCCATATACCACACCCTCTTGTGCCTTATTGCCTAAATATAGTCCACATAGTGTGCTTCATAAATGGGGTATTTTTAAGACATTTGCATCTGATTGGAAGTTTTTAAGCACCTGAAACTTTTAACTTAGGTTGTGGGGTAGATTTGGATCTTCGTCAATTATGTATATAAAATAAATGTGCGTGGACCATGTTTAAAACTGAAACTCAGCCTATAGGTAAAAGAAAAATGAATCACCACAGTCTCTTGATTATGCAATGCTTCACCAGCTCACTCATACCCATCATATAATTTTTTGTTTTCATTTAACTAGCAAGACTTGGGGTTGAATGTTTTGCTATATCTACTGGTCTCACAAGCAGTGACGCTGACAGGGGGCACAACCGGTAATGTTGTCCCGGGCCCAGGCCTTGGCGGTCCTATTTGTTTGGCATAAATATAATTATTTATTAGTCAGTCAAACTTGGTATTTTGTACTACCTAGCTAAAATATTAAACAATAATAGTTTATGACCTGTTTTATGAACAGTAACATCATTGCTATTTATAATATTTTTTGGCCCTTGATTTGGGTCCTAAATGTAAAATGTTGTCCCGGGCCCTGGGATTCCCCTGCTCTCAAGCACTGTATTTTCATACAGATTATTTTAATAACATGTACGATGACTTTATGCAAATCTTTTTAAATTTTTGTACCAATTTTTAGGCACTTTATTTAAGGCAAATAGCATATGATTTGAAGTGTTTGATGGATTCACCTGGGAGAAAGGTATTACAGATTGAGCCGTCACTTCAGGCCTGGACTTTTTGGTGGCCTAAGTGTTAAGTGGTAGCACAATGCTGCCACCTACTGCACAGTCTGTATCTGTCTCTTTCTGTCTCCATTTTCTTTCCTGCTGTCACTATCATATTTGTAAACACTATATTTATTCATATTCAGGATGTCTAGACATATATGAATACAATATAATAGTACATGCAAGTATTACAGTAATATATATATGTTTTATTTCAGAGTAAAGAGATCCCAGCAGGCTTTCGCTTTAGCACTTTTTTTATACACAAAGGCCTCCAGTTGTTTTTTGGCAGAATTCCAGCTGTTGAGTGACCTGCTGCTTCCTCCTGATATTAAATTCCTCTGGCATGTACTCTGGCCTGGCTGACGCCAACCCACCACCTCAACAGTAAATATTTCCAGCTGCCACTATTGCAGGGCTGCTCTGATGATGTAATTCTTAGCTTTTCTATAAGAATCTTAGATATTTTTTATTTGACTTTAACTGATTCCTCACCCAGAAAGAAGTATATGGGCCAAGGGAAATTGTAATCCATAATTAATGTTTTTTCCACAAGCAAATTAGAAACACATTTTCTTGGAACTTAAAAAACAACTGAAATCCGAGGTCATCCAGATCCAATCCAAAATATTTATAAGATGACTATTGGTATAAATGGATAATGAGATTGTTTTGGAAATTTAGACCAAAATATATCTGAAAGACATAAAATGCCTACTTTATTGATGGGCAAGCCCACTAAATTCCTACCTAGCAGTGAACGTTAACGTTCCAAATGCATTATTTGTTGTAGATGGTAGTTCATATGTCATACACAAATTGCTTCAATTCCTTTAGAACAGTTCTATATCTAATACACACACCACAAGCCTCTGTAAAAAAAGGAGCTGATTTCATATCGTGTCTGTCAAAGTTATTCAGCCACCTTGGATTTTTCCAGATTTTATTGTGTCAGAACCTGAAATCAAAATGGATTTCATTCGACAGACATTTTCATCTCTTCCCACATATTGTCAGATGGATTGAGGTCCGGGCTTTGACTGGGCCGCTTCAGAACATTGACCTTTATGATTTTAAGCCACTTGAGTGTGGCTTTGGTGTCATCTTTTAGGAGAATTGTCCTGCTGTCCCAGGTGTCTTCCGGACTTCAATATGTTTTCTTACAGGATTTCTCTGAACTTTGCTGTATCCATTTTGCCCTATATCCTCACAAGCTTCACAGGCCCTAACAAAGTGAAGCATTCCCATAGCATGATGCTGCCAGCACCATGCTTTACAATAGAGATAGTGTTCTCAGCATGATGTCTGGTGCTTAGAACAAAGTGCTTAGAGTTGTTTTATTTTGGTCTGTACAGACCATATAATCTTCCTCCACAAACAATAGATGCAATGTAAGATGTAAGTTGTTTTCAGCAATTACTTTCTTTTGGCCAATCTCCCATGAAGACATCTTTTGTGAAGCACCTGGGTTATTGCTACAGTATGAACAGTGTCTTTCTGCTCAGCCATGGAAGACTGTAACTCCTTTAGAGTTGCCATATTCCTCTTGGATGGTCTCCCTGAATCTTCTTGTCTGCATACTCAGATTTTGGAGGATGACCTGTCGTAGACAGATTCAGTGGTGTCCTATTTTCCATCCATTTCTTAATAATGGACTTCACTGTGCTCCAGGGGATATTCAATGTTTTGATTAGGGCTTCTTCAGAAACTATCTTGGGATCTCAGGTTAAACCACGCAATGTAACATCCAGTCAGGTACTGGATCGGATCCTGGGTAATTGGACTTCATACATTACAGCTCATTCCCCTCCAATATACACTGAGCAATATATCGTATTTAGACCTGCGAGGTTCTGTTTCCCCTTTTCTTTATTGCATTTTCATTTTCAGTTTTGTATTTCTTTTGCTACTCAACATTGTGTTCTGTTTCGTTGTGTTTTTAAACGTAGCTCTGGCTTTCATTTCCATTCATTGATTTCACCTGTGTTAGACACTCGCCGGTTCTAATCAGGCTTCTTATTTTTTTTAGTTCATTTTGTTTGTTCCTTGGTTAGGTATTGTGTTTCCACCACAACTCTACTAAGCCCTTTTTTGAATTACGACAGTTTTGGGATATTCGTGTACCGACCTCTTTTTGCCTGATGTACCTTTGAATCTGTTTCCTTGTGCAGCCCAGCCTGTACTTTGGCCTACCTTTTGGGGTTACCTGTGTATGACCATTGCCTGCCTGTGACCACAATTCCTGCCCTTTGTTTTGGCACAATAAACACCTGTCGTGCTCTGTTTGTGAATCCACACCTTTGTCTCCCAGAGTATTCCTTATAAGACCTCAGAAGCTGCGGGTAGTATCCATAAACTGGTTGCCATCTTGTTGACAATACATTGGGTCTACGATAGTCCAGGATTCAAACACCTAACCTTCCAGCTATAAATCAACTTCTTTCATTTAATTCTTTAATACATACATCATAATGTAATATTAGAACAGAGTTATTCAACCCTCTATAATTTTTATGTGACCATGTACAAACACATCATTCACTAATCAAGGGCTTTAACATGTACATTTTAGTCATCCAGAGCAACTTACAGCAAGTGCACGCACCAATGAGCCCAAAACATTATGACAACTCACAGGTGCAGTGGATAACATTGATCATCTCTAAACAAGGGTGCATGTCAAGATTAGATGGTAAACAAACAATAAATGAATTAAATGTATTTATAAAGCCCTTAATCAGCAGTTGTCACAAAGTGCTTTTACAAAACACCCAGCCTGAAATGCCAAGGAGCAAGCAACAACAGTGTTGAAACACAGTGGCCTGGAAAAAAAAACTAAGAGGGGCTGAAATTTAGGAAGAAACCTAGAAGAACCAGGCTCAGAAGGGTGACCAGTCCTCCTTTGGCTGTGCCTGGTGAACATTTTAGAGGACATGTTGTAATAATAAAAAAAATACACGTGAGCTGTGTTCAGAGTCTATAAAACCTAATCCAGGTCAGAAGCATGGACAAGGACAGGGACAACCGCTGGAATAATCAGGAATTGTCTTGATCTGCAACACAACCAGGAGGACTTTGGACAGGGGCCGCAATGAGCCTTGAAGCCTGGTACTCGGGGGGTGTGGGCCCAAACCTCATGTCCTCCTAAGTTTAAATGGAGCAGGAGACAAGGAATATATAAAGAGTACATTCCTTAGATTTACATGGATTTACAGTGAAGGAGAACTGACCCTACTCCCATGGCACATTAATATAGAAGCGTAAAATCTTGGGGCTGAAACAGGGGGCTCACGTGACACTGAGGCCTTATCCGAAGGAGGCCCTTATTTGGCAGGTAGTGGACAGGACCTTGACCCCCAAGAGCCACATACAAGTGCTGTTCACATAATTAGAATATCATCAAAAAGTTGATTTATTTACTATCAGAGCAACCTGGGGTTTCATAACACCTGAGCAGTGCCACAGACTGAATTTACCTAATTCAGGTAAAAGGGGCCCCAACTAAGTATTGAGTGCTGTACATGCTCATACTTTTCATGTTCATACTTTTCAGTTGGCCAACATTTCTAAAAATCTTTTTTTTGTATTGGTCTTAGAAAATATTCTAATTTTCTGAGATACTGATTTTGGGGTTTTCATTAGTTGTCTGTTATAATCATCAAAATTAAAAGGAATGAACACTTGAAATATATCAGTCTGCGTGGAATGACTGTATACATTATGCAAGTTTCACTTTTTGAATGGAATTACTGAAATAAATCAACTTTTTGATGATATTTTAATTATATGACCAGCACCTGTATTGCCACCTATTGGACATGTAAGATTTAAACCAGGCAAGGGACGTTCCAGTGATGCCAAGGGAAATCTCTAAACAGTCCAGGAGTGCAGAATGGGAGATGGTATCAAAGGCTGCAGACAGATCAAGCAGGATAAGGATGGAGATGTTACCATCGTCAGCAGCAAGGCGAAGATAATTGACCACTTTGACCTGAGCTGTTTCTGTACTGTCCTCAGCCCTGAAACCAGACTAGAGTGGTTCAAAGAGATGGTGGAGTGTCATGTAGTTCTGGAGTTGAGAGGCAGCTGCACACTCCTGGATCTTGCTTAGAAAGGGGTTGGAGATGGGCCTGTAGAAGTTCAGGTCGGCTGGGTCCAGGCCCTGCTTCTTGAGGATTGGTGAGACAGTGGCAATTTTGAGTTCAGCAGGAACTGAACCAGTTGAGAAGGATGAGTTAATAATATCTTCCATGAGGGGGCAGAGGACAGGCAGGTCAGTCTTGACAAAGGGGGTGGGTAAGGGGTCCAGGAACAGGTGGTTGGTGTAGAACCAGAGACCAGCTTAGTATTTAGGTCCAGGTCCACTGGGGAGAAGGCAAAGTAGGAGGAATTGGGAGAGACAGGGGGAGTTGTTGAACCAGTGGAAGACTGAGGGAGGGATAGGAGTAGCTGGTAGATGTCATCCATTTTACACTGAAAGAAATCTATGAATTTGGTGCAGAGATCCGATGACGAGGTGAGGAAGGGGTTGTCCAGGGGAGCAGAAGTTGATTAATGGTGGAAAGCAGGGCTTTGGGGTTTCCTTTTCCTTTGGAAATCAGGAGTGAAAAGTAGGACGATTTAGCTTGTTTGAGGGTGGCTCTGTAGGTGGTAAGATGTTGAAAATAGAAGAGAGCGGTCTTGGTGGAGTGGTCCGTTGTGAATCCTGACTGGTAAGGATCAAGGAGATTGTTCTGAGAGAGATAAGAAGAGAGTTTGGTGGAAACCTGCTTAAGTGTCTTGGAAATAAAAGACTGGAGGGAGACAGTGCTATAGTTTTTCATGTCAAAGGCATCAACTGTGGGTTTTTTTAAGAGGGAGCTACTCTGGCCATCTTGAAATCTGCTGGGACACAGCCAATGCTCAGCAAATAGTTGATGAGGTGAACAATGACTCTTGAGATGGTCTGGAGAAGGGGATATGAGGTCTTGAGGGCATGATGTTGGGCAGCCAGCCATCACTAGCTTCAGGATATCAACTGGTAAGAGCAAGGAAAAACAGTTAATGTGTGACCAAGATTAACGTGTGAGCAACCACTGGGGCTGCAAGGCTGAGTGAATAAGGTACAGATATAGTCAACCTTCTTTGAAAGTGGAAGACTAAGTAATCTACCGAGAGTGAAGATGGCAGGGAGGTGCTGGAGGGTTGAGGTGTGAGGAGATGGTGGAAAATAATTTCCTGGGGTTAGGAATAAGCCTTGCATTTCAAGAAACAGAATGTGGCTTAAGCAAGTAGGGTTTTTCCCTTTAACCGAGAAACTAACATACATACATCCATAGGAACTGGTATACAAATACATGGTAAATGTACCAGCAGTTGACAGCATAATAAGTGTCCAAATGCTTGGAAAACAAGTACATTGCAAATAGATGACTTGTCAACTGTATGTTTACTTGCTTTAGGATTTAGCTACTTTTTTGCCACATCATCAGTAAAGTGACAGGAGTAACAATTAAAACAAGACAGGCCCATTTACTTGTCAAATGCACGGAACAACACAGCATCATCCTCCAGACTGATATTTTTGTGAAATGGCACCCGACAAATACGTAGTGAGAGTTAAGAAGAAGAGAATATAAGCAAAAGAAGAAGTAAGAAGAAAAAAATATATAAGCGAAAATGTTTTTAAAATAAATCAACAATATACACAACACTATACATTAGCAGCAGTTTTAAAAAAAAAGTACGCTAAACTAGCAGCAATCTGGTTAGATATAGTAAGTACAGCAGTAATATACATAAAAGTGTAAACTAGCAGTCATTTTTTAAAAGTTATGTTCAAAAGAACCTATTAGGAACCATACGTAAAGATTATGTGCTAGGTCGGTGGTATCGATACCAATAACAAGTAATAACAAACTGAAAAAAGCGTTGCGCTCTCGTTACATGTTTTCAGCCAGCCCGTATCTGCTGCAACGTCCAGACTTTTATTTTGAATAATTTGTATCACGAAAGTCGTGGCACAGGAAGTTGGGTTTTCTTAAATGTTTTTTTCCTGGTTCTAGCTACTAGCTAGCTACCCAGACATTTCAATTGATAACATCATAGATTAGTAACATGGATCGACCAGAAGTAACGTTTTCATTAGCCTACGTAGTATTTGCCCTTTGTTTTGTATTTACACCAAACGAATTCAGATCAGCTGGTTTCACCGTGCAAAATCTGTTTTCAGGATGGCTGGGAAGTGAAGATGTTGGTTTCATTCAATATCATGTAAGGAGAACGAGCGTCACTTTAATAGTTCACTCAACTTTGCCTCTTGGTAAGTGACTTGGAAGCTAATATTGACAGACAGAGAATGAAAAGTAATTCGTCATAAAATATTTATTCATAGTGTTTCAATTGTAGTCTAAAATAATAGTTTTTTTTTTTTTTACAAATCTTACTAACTTAATAAAGCAAACCGCCAGTTTATTGGTTTATTAAGTGATTAAAAAAGCTAGCAACCTAATTCAAACATAAAGGATGTTAAGTCTGCAAACTTTTTGTTTCGTTTCCAACAGGGTACTACGTGGGAATGTGCATAGCTGCTCCAGAAAATAATTTGGCCTATGTACACTTAATAAGTGATGGCTGGAGGGCTTTCTTCACTTTTTCACTGACTCTGCAGGTCCTTAGCTGGATGCTTGTCATTTACTGGTCTCGACACAAATGGGAAAATCATCCTATATCAAAGAACCTCAAAGCCCATGCATTGCCCCAGTCCGGCTGGGGGGTTGTTGCCTCCTCTGTTAACACAGAGTTCCGTCGCATTGACAAGTTTGCAACTGGTGCTCCTGGTGCAAGGGTCATCATCACTGACACCTGGATCATGAAGGTCACTACATATTATGTACACATTGCACTACAGCAAGACACTCACTTGACGGTCATAGAATCAAGGCAACACCAGCTCTCCCCAGACTCAGTCACTCCTGTGCAGATCCTGACACTTCGTGTTGCTAGCATCAACGCCAGTGTCAAGCCTTTTGACATAAGGTAAAATTGCTAACACTATTGTACCTACAGGCAAAGCTTGCTGTTGTCTTGTTAGTTAATTTCAGAAGAGAATACAAACTGCTTAGAAAACCAGGGGCTTAAATAGGCAAATCATATTTATTCACCATTATGACACCTGCTTTATTCAAATTTAGTTTTCTGAAGGATTATGCTGCTGTGCTTTGTATTTTCATAAATGTTCAATTCTTAATTATTCATGCAAGTTTAGGCTTAACTCGACAGAATATGCAGAGCTCCGAGAGAAGCTGCATGCACCAATAAGGAACGCTGCTAATGTGGTCATTCACCAGACAATGAGTGACCTCTTCCTGGAAACATTCAAATCCCATGTGGAAATGAACCAAATCTACCAGCTGACTAGCAGACAGGTGAACCTCATTTCAAAATTCTATTTGTTCCAAGGTTTATTTGTCATATGCCCTTAACAACACAGAGTCATCATGCACAGTGAAATACGTGTAACATAGCACCTGCCACCCGACCTGTCTTATATGATATATGGGTGAACCATTTAGTGAATTCAAAAATTAATTAATTTCCCCTCCTTTTGCTCAGTACTTCTTTGCTTCTGTTCTTAGGAGCTGGAGTCCTGCATTGGTTGCATGCAGGTGCCAGCCAACATCAAACTGCTGCGGCTGTGCCAGGAAGAGGGAGAAGGGGAGTGCCAGCAGTGCTACTGTAGACCTATGTGGTGTCTCACTTGTATGGGAAAATGGTTTGCCAGCCGCCAGGACCAGCAGAGACCTGAGACCTGGTTGGGCAGCAGAGTGCCTTGCCCCACTTGCAGGGCCAGGTTCTGCATCCTGGACGTCTGCATTGTCAACTGATCACTCGATACTACCTTTGTCCCTGTCCATTTGAAGACAGTGCATAGAGATCTGCTGGGTTGCTAGATGTATTAGATTGCCCTTGGCATGACTTCAAAATGTGCCTTGTAATTTACCCTGCTATTTTCATTGATGGAAAACCTTGATGTATTGTAGTTTTGTTCCAAACGCTTTGTTGTTTTTCAATTTGATATAAATGTTTCCCCTCCACAGCCTACAAAATGGACTGTGGAACCTTTCAACCTTTGTAGCTGAATAGATAAAGTTTTGGTTAAGCTGTGCCCCAAAATAAGTATGTCTGCTCCTTGATTTAAGTTGTTATGTGCATATCAATGTTTTACATTTGATATGCTGATGAGACTCAATCAATTTTGTATCTGGACATTATGGCCAAAAACACAATTTCTCTATTTACAAATATTTCAAGAGTGCTGTTGCACAAATACAGAACTTCAAGTATGTTGATAAAAAATCATAAAATAATGTTGTCATCAGGATTTAAGGTAATGTGGATTTTTGATCTGGTATGTACAAATCAAATCACCATTTATCTTATTTAATAATTTATCAGTTATGTTTAAAATGTCTACTCTTTGTGAAGTTTATTGCTGAAAAAGGGTTTATGATTTTGGGAGTAATGTTTTGTAAAGTGTAAAGAAACTGAACAAATTTAGTTCACATTTATGATGCGAAAATTATTGTGCTGCAGTGATATGTCTTGGGAGGCTATGCAATAAATTGGTCAAAGATTTTGGTGTGTTCTAATTTTTTAAAAGTCTATCCTCTTTTTCCGTAACTAAATATTCTATAAATAATTTAAAATACCACGGCATTACTCTGCACATCAAAAGTATACACACCCTTATTAAAATGGCAACTTTCTCACTTTTTTACAAGGTATTGTAACCAACGATTTTAACTGAGTGAAAATGTGATGTAGGGGGACAAAATGTAAAAAAAACTTGGTCGCATTCTACTTGAAATCTGTGGGTGGTGTCAGTCCACAACTAGGATACAAAACCGGGCGTGTCTTCGTTTGTGATGTCCGGTGACCTCAGCGGATGTCTCTGGAAAAACGATGGAGATGCTTACATATACGCCAAAGCCCGCCCTATCTGTCATTTTGACAAGATTGTCCACTCACGCAAGGAAGGCAGTCCCTCCTTGGCTTTGCCTGTATCGAGTCGAAGTCAGATAATCTTTCCTGCAGTGTAGTCCTGTCTTTATCTGCAACTCTCGCAGAAAATGTCGTTTCGCCAGAAGTCTAAATGCGCCGACGGTAAATATAATGGCGATGAAAATAGGTGAGTTGTCATGCGATTGTCAGTGTAATAGAGGGATAAAACTGTAGATATAGTTTGCCATTTAGCTTTCTCGCGCCAGTCTTCTCCCGCGAAATCAGGCACAATAATGCTGCCTGCTAGTTAGCTAGTGGTTAACTTCTGTATTGTTGGAAACGTTACAGTAGTTGGTTTTATGTTTATAATACGATGATTTTGACTGTTGTTTTCTTGACATGAGGTTAACAAAGGTATTTCGAAAACATTCTAAATAGCTAGCGTTACTGCTGGCTACCT